>JBBPTD010000688.1:0-18851 GCA_038093895.1 Boletus aff. mottiae
GCCTTCACGCGCGGGCTCGGTCCTACACTTATCCGGTCAGTGAGACTTCCGCTTATAGCATCAACTAGCTAACATCGGCGTAGTTCGCCATTTGCAAATGGGGCTACATTCCTTGGCTATGAGTTGGCAAGCCGGGTCCTTTACTCATGACTAATCGTTGGATCTCCGTCTTATTTCTAGATTGACCCTTTAATGTTGGGACATACAGGTTGATATATAGCTGGGTTACCCGGTTTGCACATATATACCACTATCGACCATCCTTGGAAGAGCTTCTTTTCCTGTACACTGTATCCGAAATGGCTCGGTCTACTGGCGTCACTGTCGATAGAACACGAATACTGGACAGGGACTTCGAGTGGAATGTCGTGATGCTGCCGCACCAATGCACATCTCTCGCTTGACGGCAAAAAATGCAGGGTTCTTAGGTCCTTGGATCCCGGCGGGCATCCAAGCCGAGCATCCATACCGGACATAAGAAGGTTGTCTTATTAAAGCACAGTAAGACGCAAATCGTCTTCCGTTTCAAGCTGCAGGCTCAAGTGGTGGCGATGCAACCAATAACCAACGAAGTTAGTGATTGAGGCGGAAACTTCCAGCGTCATACCTTAGACTCGACCTGGCCGCTTCCCTGAATGTCTTTACGGCTCGGTAGTTCGCAGACTCTTGGTTGGTTGATGATTTTCGAGTAGAGTTTTCTCCCGCATTGATCTATCACAGATTCGAATCAAGATCGTGGACAAGGATGTACGAACTCGGTATATCTGAGTTGCAGCGTCGGAGCCATCGAAGCTGACCCGAATCCCCCAAGTTCGAGAGTAGCACCCAAAAGAGCCCCCCTCCTGCGTCTGTTCAAAGATATTAGGAACACGCAAAGCGGCAGTGCTGAGGTTTACGGTTGTGGCGACAGCGGGGCTATTTTTCATGGTACGTCTGTGAGTAGAATAGATGTTGGGAGGATGTCGATTGCAACCTGGTCCAAATACATGGACAATCGCGTGTGTCCCAAAACGGTTCTCCTGGCTCTGGATCGGGACCCTTGTCTTTGTATCTGGCAGAATTAGCCAACATTTCCAACGGCAAAGCTCTGCAGCTAAATAAGGTACGTACCTTGTGAGAGACCTTAAAATCTATGGACGCATGACTGGTGAAGTACCTCGCTGCAAGAGACTTCCTGGAAGCAGGACTTGTTTCATCAATACACCAATAGGCGACACCGCAGACTTGATCATACATACCTCATTGACTGAGTACAAATTCTTTTTGCCTCTCGGCGACAGGTCCAGGTCGAGAACCCCGCGGCCATGACTGCCTTGTGTTTTATCTTGGGTGCTCGTTTATCCACGTTCCTTCGAGTGGTGGAGACTGGTTGATACATACCCCCATCCTTTCCTCTTTGTTCGTTCAGTGGTAACTCGAAATTGTCTGGTGGATCCCTTGCTAGATGCAACCCGTCTTACCCACCAAGATCAAGATCGCAGGTGTAACGGAGCGAGGGCACTTCTCGCATTCGGGACCAACAAGTACCTCCTGAAGAGCCTGAGCTGTACAGAAGAGAAATATTGTGGAACGATCACTATGATCACCTGAAAGCTTGGATATACGTCCCCGATGCGCAGTCAGTGACTGGGTTCCAGAGTCATAGGGCAGCGCGGATTCGGTTATTTCAAAACTCGAATTATGTAAATACTTGACAATACGAGCGAGGTGTCCCACCTGCTCCCTCCAAAAAGCACACCCTGGATAACACGTCTTGATACTCAATGGATCAGATAGGATACTACCGCTTACCGCAAGTCTGGCCTCCCTGTGAGGCAGTGGAACTCTTGTCATTTGTGCTAGGAAAATGAAATGGGCATCGCAAGGCGGTACGTGGGTCCATGCAGTTCCCACCTATAAATACAACAATTACAACGTCAGCTACCAGAAGTGGCGAAAGAGACCCAAGGAAACGATGGCACGAATGATGTGAACTTGATACTCGCTTGTCAATGTTTCCATGTATGCACAACCTTTTTGTTGATAGAGATATGACCCCAGTCACCTGCCCATCATGAATAAAAGACCCTTCGGAAGTGCTGATAATACTACTACAGGCTGTGGCGCCACTATCTTCACGTCACGGGTAGTACCTATGTCCAGTGGATGATGATGCAGTTCGAAAATGGGATATACAAGTAACAGGGATCATACCTCCGGCAAAGATAATTTCGACCAGCGAATGCTCCGTGTTTGAAGCCCAGCGACAGGCCAGCCAGCGCTGCTGGTCAAAACCTTTGAGATCTACTAGTAGACTATGCCATGAGCACGCTGTGAAATTGGCACATGTTCAGCTCCGAACGCCATTCAAACGCGCATCGGGCATAGCTTCAAGGAACACGCTCATGGAGCTGCGTGAAAGCCGCAGAAAGCCAGGGCGGAACTGTATCACATATTATTGTATGATTTTGTGCTCGTCTAGTATTGTGGGTAAGATACGTCAATTGCAACTACACTAAATTGCCTTGTTGACTGCTATGGAGTAAGAATGTCTCGCCAAAACAGCGTTTCACCGGGATTAAATTATTCCTCCCATGTTTATCGTTTGAAACGGCCACGCAACCGAAAAAACAAACCAACGTGGCATAGATAGTAACGTATGTGCCGTGAAAATGCATGCGACGCTGCAGACTTCATGGTGATGTGGGTATAGCCGGGATACCACGAGCGATGTACCCGAATTGTCGCATCCAGTGAAAAGTATCACGGGTCACTCTATGATACACTTTTTCTCCTTTACCAACCACACGAGAGCGCAGTTTCCGGCTGCCGAGGCCGGCTGTGATGGCAGCGAATCGTTGGACAACTTCATCCATAGTGGGGCGTTTTGAAGGGTCCTTCTGAACCATGTCAGTTATTAGAGGTCGCATAAGATCAAAGCCAAGGTTCGACTGGATTCACTTGAGCGAAAGGTATACACTGTGCGATAACACGACATACCTCAATAAATTCCTTCTTTATGGCATTACCGATGTAGAAGACGTCGGTAGAGAAAGGGTCACAAGGAGCATTGGAGTTCTGAAATTCCGGGACTTCCTTGTCGCCTCCCCAGATCGGAACTTCCATAGGTTTGGCAAGAGAATCGTCATAGCGACGCGAGAGGCCAAAATCGATCAAGAAATATTTCGGAGGTCGTTCAGTTCGAGTCTTATAGCGTGCATACCCGGAAAAGTCTCGCTTCATCAAAGGACTAGCAGGATGAAATGCATCAATATAGAGCCTACTCGGATCCATCATGATGTTTTTAGATGTGCAATCACTAAGAGAAACTCGATTAATGACCAAGATGCTCGGTGCCGACAATAACACTCGCCGGTGAGCAACACGGTGCTTGTGCATAAAATGAAGACCCTTGTCAAGGTCAGCACAACGAGCCGATTGAAATGTACGAAGGAATACCTCGAACAATTGCCTGACGCATTCGACTGCCTCTCCAAAAGTACCAAATGGAGGGTACGTGTAGTCACGGAGCAGAGGCATGACGATAATCGCCTTGTCCTCCTCGTCGAAAACGGGCAACAGGTCGTAAACCAGAACACAGTGATTAGCACTCGTGGCTAGCGTTTGGGAGGATAAATATTGTGCGATCCCAATCTCGTGAGGGTGATCCCTTCTGTTGACTAACTTGAGCGCAACAAAAGCACCGTCCGAAGTGCGTGTGGCATCGAGGATCCTGGAAGCATACTATTTATTTCTGATGAGTGCCTCGAGACACAGGCCCAACACCTTAATACACACCTTGGCTATACGGCTATCTTCACACGTCAGCCAACTCTTCTTTGTTCCTTGCCAAGAAGGCGTCCAATCCGGGGCATAGCGGGGTCGAAGTAAGTATCCACTATCCTTCAGCCAACCGTAATGTCTGGACCACCACAACTCGCGCTCAGAGAGCTGTCCATAGTCTTTGTTGGTCGGCGTATCGCCGAAAGCTGCGAGCTCGAGCTGGGTACGTAGTGCTTCCTCTTGCCTGGCTTCAGTCTTGACAGCTGCTTGCTTTTTCGAACCGGAGAACATAGTCCACGAAATATGTCTGGTGGTGTTTAGTAATTGAAGCACAAACATGCCCAAACATGGATCCATATTGGACCCCGTGGACCGATAGTTTGTCGCGGAGCTTTATTTGAGTGGTAAGCTTCAAGGATTGGCTTTACGGAGGAGGGGGGTTGAAGGCTTGAGGAAAGTTTTTCCACGCGCCTCCCCTTCTTAAGATGCACCAGGATGGCCTGTTGAAGGTAATGTCCCCACATGACAACCCACGATCTTCAGACGGTGTTCCTCCCATCCAACCATCTTGGATCAGTTGGAAATTATGATCCGACAGTCCCCCTGGCGAGGGCCACTGCCAAAAATCCCCTGCTTGCAGGTCGTTTATATCTTCGAGCATCGTTAAGCGAAATGGTCAAGATTCGTAGGCTGTCTGAAAATAAAAATTTCGATGGTGATATTACCAAAGAAACCAGAAAACAATATGACAAGTGAGTAATTTTCCAATGCTTGATTCAGGTGGTAATTTTTTTTTTTTGCTTCAGCTTGTTGCGACAGCAGATCGAACTTGAATCATTTGAGAAGCGCCATTGGTTGCTCAAATTCTTCAAACCCAGCATGAAGCGTGCAACACGAACATTTGCCAGCGATGCATTTGATCTCTGGGACTCGACCAGTGTAATACTACCTACCATACAGTCTCAAAATCGAAGGAGCTAATGGTGACAACAGAAAACCTCCGATAAGATGGAGAGAGACCTTTTATCAACTCACTCAGGAGCTGTCGCTTCAGTTACAAGTACGTCTCCATTACGGTGAACTACGGGCTTCCTTGAGCAGCGAGTGTAGCCGATTCTGTTGCGAAGGACGAGCAGGTTTCGGGTGTGGCAGTGGACATCAATGGTCCTCTCACCCAGGAAGCAATTGATACTATACGACAGGCGGCGTCCATTCTGGCTTCTATGCAACCCTCCGATCAATCCTCTCCTGACTGTCAAGATGGACAAACTTCAAGTAAGGCAACGATACACCAACCAATCACCGCTAGCGCTGATCGAACGTCCACTCCAACTAAACTTTAGGTACAGATACCACCCTCGTGGCTGAGGCGTCATCGTCTGTCCGAAGTAGTATCTCTACATCGCCCAGTAGCCCTGGCTCGGCCTCTACCCTCAGTTATCTCAGTTTCAACGTCAATTGCAATGTTGTCAGCAATACAGACAGCACCGTTTCAGGATTGACCATGAGCAACAATGACTTAGGAAAATAGAGGGTTCAGGTAGGAATGCTTTACGTCCATGTTGATCATTTCCTTGTACATGGACCACCGCTCCTTTGTGACCGCTCGTCGTCCTATGTTGCTAGTTTCCTTCGCAATGAAACACCACTTGTACTTCTACCCTACCTTAATACAACAATGTTATTAGTTCGAAAATCCGCTGTGATGGAAACCCGTTTGGTTGATCGGTCCGTGCAAGTGGGAGAGATCGCCTTGACCGAAGTGTTCACACGGCCAATCTCTTCTTACCTCTGGATTTCATACTCCCTGATGCCTGAGCTACCTACCGACCACACCAGCAATTGCAAGACCAATACGAGCGGTTTCATTCGAGTCAAGGATCCTTGGTGCCCTTGGAGAAGGGAGCCCGCCTGCCTTTCCCCAAAGGTTCAAGTTGTTATTTTCCCCGAGTTGCCACACCCCAAATTCCACGGTTCGACAAATGTAGATGGGCCTGGTGTGCTATCCATACTACCGTTGTTACACAATATGAACTTCTCTGTGCAACTAGTAGCAGAGAATTATGTCTGCAAGATCACCATGAACAGCTGAGAGTTCGGAGATACGTTCTGTGTCCCCGGTATGCACTTGATTGGGTCCCATCCTGAAAAACGGAGAAAGGAAGAGGCTGGGACGCATATGTCTACCGTCTCTCAATGTTTGCGCAGTCTCAAATATCCTCCGTTTGCCAGGCGATGCACCTCCTGGTACAGAACTAGGCGGCATAGCAGTCAGACTTAAGCATCCTCTTGACGATACTGCAGAGCAGCAGATATTAGACGCAGCCAACACAATCGTCTCTTCCTCCGCAGCGTTCGAAGGTGATGAGACGATATCCGGTGAGAGCAATGAGAAACGTATCACGGCGGTAGCTTGGTCTCTATGGCTTTCAGATACAACCAGCTTTCTCAGCGACGATTACTTTTCGGCCGCCGAGTCACTGTTGTCCCTCATTAGTAGCGATACAGAGGAGTCACCTGAGGATGCCAGCTCACCTGCTTCACCGACATCACAAATGACCATCCAGAATCAATATGATTTTTACGGTTCTATTATCTCTCCACAATCAAATGTGCTTGGAGCAACTGTCCAGTTTGGCGGGTCTCAGAACAGCGGTTGTCAGTTTGATCCTATCTCGCCAGGTCACGTCACTGACATTCTGAGTTTAGCTGTATCTCATACCATCACATCTTCAAACGATACTTGAACCTTAGTCCTTTTGAAGTGTATTATCATCTGGCTTGCGAATTGCGTAGTTGGACTCTGTTAAACAACCGAACGTTGAGCCGAGCAGTGTTTTGAACAGCCTGGGAAGCGTGATCCTTCATAAAGATCGGTCCTTAAGGTATTTATTTTAGTGTCAAAGCACAAAGGGGGGGTCAGTAAAATTCTTCTAGGCGACCTCAGTCATACATTGGCAACCCCGTTGCTATGCGAAGGAGAGAGGTCCCTTGAGTCACTCCTACTAGGTACACCGATATTCAACAAGCATGCACAAATATGGATCCATATAGGACCCCGCAGACCCATACTATCGCGGAGTTGTATTTCAGCAGTAAGTAAGATGGCTCGAAGGACACGGTTCCCCCATTACAGAACAAGATCTGGTTTGACCAAGGTAATGTACCTCCTTGATCATGCAATCCGACGACACTCAGTCGGTGCTTCTCATCCGGGCAGACCTTGGATTGGTTGAGAGCTATGATCTACCAATCGCGCTCGAGACTGTCACAAGCAAGTCTAGGGGATCTATTTTTCCGAGCCACGTTGAATGAAATCCTGTATTTATGCAAAAATTTGGAGGGAAATCATAGCGACCTCCTTCGAGAAACGACGGCCCAATACGACAAGTGGGTATATTGACGAAGTTTATTCGGAATACTAACTTGAACGTCTTGCTTCACTAGCTTGGGCCGACGGAAGAAGGAGCTTGAACTCCTTAACAAACGCAAATCAATATTCAGGCCGTTCACGCTCCTAGAAATCAAGCGTGCAAAACGAGCATTCCATGACGATGCTCGAGCGCTCTTTGTTTCGACAAGGGTATCTACCTTGATCAATCCTTTGGATCAATGGAGCTCATGAGGAAGCAGACAACCTCCGACAGGTTGAAAAGAGATCTGATATCAACCTCGGCGAACCTTGCTCCAGTTCAAAGTACGACTCGGTCATACTGAACCATGTGCTTCCTCAAACAGTACACACAGGTGAAACTATCGAGGGGAACCGGGTTTCGGGTGTGCCAGTAATACCACTGCCACCTCAAGCCGAGATGAATATACCTGGTATCCAGGAAGCACTAGCCACTACCCAAGAGGTGGCGTCCATGCTGGCGCTCTCCAGAAAACCTTTCGCTGACCCGACCTCCTCAAGCAGCCAAGACGGACAAAGCTCAAGTAAGGCAGTGAATGATATTCCATCCAGTCGTTCGCTGATTTGGTTTGTTACTGTATTGGACCTTAGCTGCAAGTGCTCTATTCGATTCTGAAGCTTCGTCATCTGCCAGAAGTAGTATCCCCACCTCGCCCGGCTTAGCCCAAAGTTTCAGTTTGCTCAACGTCAACGTCAATTGCAACAACATCAACAACACAGATTCCAATGCTCCTGGATTTACCATTAACAACAACTCGTCTGAAACTAGTGGATCGAGTAAGTTCTATCCAGCGAGAGAACTCGACCTTTATTAACCAAGTCCCTCAGGCACGACTCTTGAGCATCAGTCATCCGCAGACAGCGCACCATCCTAAGTCTCACTTCCCTCCCCAGTGCAATATCCTCTGTAGTTCCACTTTACATTACAGTAATGCTACTACTTCCAGAATTGAGGTTGCTTATGCAGGAGGCTAAGCGGCGAATTCTTGTAGTTGGCTTGTTCACACGGCGAGTGGAGTATGTCCCTTGCGCCTTGTCCCTCAAGTCGCACCGCTAGAATTCGCACCGCTAAAAATCTCCACCACAACATTATCTTCGTCCGCCAAGTTCAGGAGTTCCCCACTGGTCAGCGGACGCCTATTGTTCTTGCAGACGAGAGACCGCTTGCGAGGATGCCTGGCAGGCCCGTATGTTTAAGTTACTGCAGAACGTTGGCACATCTCTGCTTCAGTCTCTGTCCCCATTTCCCCTGCTTCGTTTCAATAACTTGGGTGTCCAGGAGCACCTTTCCTCCTCCCGTTGTCGTGTAACACGAACTCTGTCTCAGGCCCACCAGCTCACCACGACAAACAGGTGTACCGTGAACCGCGAGTAGTCGCCTCTTTACAATATTCGCTCGCTAACCCTTCGTCATTCTTTAGGTCGGCTTGAATATGCGGTCGTTGTCGTCGCAATATCCAGTCCGGTTTTACCACCACGCCATGGTCATGTCTGATAGAAAGAAAGCCAGCGCCGTCGACAGACCAACTGCTTTTCCAAAGATTCGATCTAATTCTCAGGCTATTAACTTGGTTTGCCGACTTGAGACACCATAAGAGTCGCTGGTGTATATACTCGGGTCAGTGATACCTCCGCGGACACGATAAGGGGGTTCTGAATTGGCTGGGATGTTCCTCGCAGGTTTGTGGTGTCCTTTAACATGCTTCTGTCTCGTTTGAATTATCGGTATCAGTCCAGACATGAACGGGGGATGTTAGCTTGGAGTTCCGCGGGTGTGGAGCCTATAATGACACTCCATGCGCCAGGGGACCCCTTTGAAGTGATGCGAGGTATGTGCATATTGTACAGTATTCTGCTTGGCACTCATGCGACCTAGTCTCCCGTAGGCGAGTCGGATGAAGACAGTCGTTCACCCACCTTCATGGAAATCGCCAGACAGAGACCGAGAAGATCGAAGGTTCAGGGCTGGGTTAGAGGTGTGTGTGTTCTTCCGCCATACCCGGTTTGAAGTACATATAACAGAAGCTTGAATAGTTGGAAGTCACGCTCACGGATGGTAATTGACGAAAAATATGCGCTTGAATGGGTCACTCGGCCTCCACTGTTCCGCGTTTGATGCGGCACGTCGCATTTGTCGCTGCATGAGCATCGGGCCCACGGTCTTGGCTTGGGTACCACTTAAATGTGCGATAGTCACTTCCAATCTATGCTGTTTTCACGTCCTTTTGGAAACAATAGCAATGGGTCTCCCGTTAATTCCAGCTTTGCTTGAAGCGTTCCTCTAGTCGTCTGGATGATTCGAGCCGAGTCACTGAGCCCCATCGACAAATATTCTCAGGAGCTACTAGTAGTCTGGTCCAAACTGCTGATATTGCTGTCGACATGGTAGCTGTACATGTGCACTACAATATATAAACACGCGACGAATTACTAAGGCTTTGTGGGGGACCCGGGACCGTTTTGATTTGTATTTCTAAGTTCACGAATTGTGAGGCGGTGCGTATCCATGTGTAGTTTCCAACTTGATCCAGGGGGTAAATACAATAACAATTGGCGTCCGCAAGTGGCGAAAGCAACCCGAGGAAACGATATCTGCCAATCAAGAGTCCCGTCGATATCTGATGGCGTGACTTGTGCCGCAAGTTTCGCACTCAGTCACCACTGGGAATCTGCCTCTCAACACAGTTCTCACACACAGCACTGTTGAACAATAAATCCTTGTATCTTATTCTCTTCGTCCTCACCGCTGCGGCGCTTCAACATCGAATGGCTCTTACTTATGGAAGACATCGGCGTGCTGGTGGTGAACGAGATAATAAAATTATGCAGTCGCTTTGGATACATGAGGATGTTCCAACGAACGTCGGAGAGTACGAATAATATTATGGTACGAATTCCTGAGAGACCGATGCTACACAAACATCAGCATTACAATGCTTGAAAGTGATCAACGCTAACCTCCACTATTCCGATCACCACGATTAAGTGTGAGTCCGTTGAGGTTGGCAGAATTTGTTGTCACGATAGAGTTTTGGATGACATTAATGACAGTGATGGGTTGGGGACTGGTCGGCCGGGACCACTGTAGATCGCTGGATGCAACGGACGTTCGGTTGCCTTCGTCAACGCTAGTACTACATCCATCTTGGTTGAGCACACTTGCAGTATAGAGGGTAATTTCCTGTTCGCCTGTTCGGAGCCCGTCAGTCGTCATCACACTCGACTACCCCATGTTCCGCACCTTCGCGGAGTTGTGAAATGAGGGGATTGTCATTGAATGGGTCTGCAGCTTTAGCTATCATATCCGTTACATCCTTGATCGTTCGTTTGGCGTCGTCGTTCAAACCGTCGGGTAGCCCAATGGAGAGCCCGATGATTGCTGCGTTCGGCGGTACTGCACCTGGAGTATAGGCGAAGTGTGAATATTGAAATAGTGTTAATGAGACAACCAATTGACCAACTTACCATCTACTAATTGCATTTGTGTACTCGGAACCACTTGCACACGTTCTTTTCCAGCATCTCTATGGATCGTCTCAGACTTACTCTAAACAGGGTCAGTAGATGTTGCAAGTCAGGACTTGGGTAACCCAACCTTGGTCCGAAGGAACACGGTTCTTGCTGCTGCGTGAAATAATCGGGCAGTTCTGTAATTTAGGATTGGTTTGAATGGATTGAGACTTTTGCGATCATCCTGTAATTTTTCTTCTTCCGCCCTCAGACTACCGTAGCATGAGTAGAAATGTATGAGCGGTGAATGTTAAATGAGCACTGAAGTACTGACGTTTCAACGTTGAGCCTCGTATCAGAAATAAAATCCAGATTTTTGTTGAGATCGATGCCCAGTTGGCTAATCTTTGTCATTTCCTCCAGAGTTGCTCTGATCAGAAAGCTGCCCTTGTTGAGGTTGCCCTCCTGTCCATAATACTCAAGAGGAAAGAGGCTTTGGTCAAACGCGCCAGCGGTGCCAAGGTTAATTGGGATGATCGCATTGGCAGGATCCGTAGAACTCATCGAACGAAGGCGTTTCGACATGGTGTGGGTAACAAACTGGAATTTGTTTCGCTTGGAGATTATAAGGGGAACCGCAAAAAAATCGGATGGAAACAGGAATGAATAACTTCCATCTTGGAGCGGCGACGCAGATGCCGACAGATGCCCTTCATGGGTACTCTTCAAGGTTACGCAATCCCGAGGAGTCTCTCAGGACGGATAGATAAGCCATTTGCACTAACTATGGAATAATTGATTTAAATCTATAATCCTTCAAAAAATCAGCAAAGAGAGTAAAAATTGACAGAGCTGAACAGTCTCACTAGTCGGTGATATTTCACTTCAAGTTCAAGCTCTTTACACGCTGCGGATATGTCGAAGTTCAGCGCGTGGTCCAGCGCCGTCGACTCCGATTGAAGCTGAGGCTGAAGTCCCGCGGCGTAGACGGACCGCTGTCACCTGTGGGTGCATGTTTGCGCATATTACTTCAAGGTTTTTACATACTTGGGTGGTTTAGTGGCATTCTGGTAGACACGTTCGCGCATCTCAGCTCCATTAACGATGTCGCGGACAGTCGACATGAACGCCGACACCCAGAGAATGTTTGCGATGTGGGGAAAAACCGACCGTACTCCACCTGAAGAACTGGATTCTAGGGAGGTCTGGTGGCGTGATCGCTACAAGCAGTTGTGCGGTCATGGGTATCTGCTACGTCCTCGGTATTCTCCTCAGTGGGTCCCTTCTTGGAAAACGTCAAAAAAGGACTGGAAAGACAGTGAAGATGGTAAGAGGATAACAGTACGCGACCTTCTTTCCTACCGTTTCCATCTTACTATAAATCATTCAAGTTTGGCCCAATTATTGACGCGACTCGAGCCTCCGACGGGAAAGTGGTCACTTTGAAACGTATAAAACGAGAAGACCATCCATACGAAGCAGATATTGCCTTGTATTTTTCTTCACAAACACTGGCCTCGCAACCAGCAAACCATTGCGTTCCTGTCTATGATGTCTTCGTGCTGGATGGTGAAGACGATACGATGATTATGGTTATGCCTCTACTTCGACCATACAGTGATCCTAGTTTCGATACTGTCGGAGAAGCGGTGGAATGTTTCCGCCAGCTGTTCGAGGTAATGTCAATCTGTGGGTGTGGATGATCACGCCTTGAAACTCTTTCAGGGGCTTCAATTTATGCATCAGCACCGCATTACACATCGGTGCGTCAAATAACTACTATCTTGTCCTTGCACTGATTTTTCGAAAGGGATTGCATGAATGAAAATATCATGCTGGATCCTACTCTTCTCTATCCTGTGTCATTTCACCCCATTGCCACCAATTTAACCGTGGACTGTACCGGTGATGCAAAGCACTTTACGCGTACTCAACGACCTCCGAAATACTATTTCATCGATTTCGGGCTTTCTCGGCGTTACGACCATTCAGATGCCAATCCCAAGGAGATACCAATTTGGGGTGGTGACAAAGAGGTTCCCGAGTTTCAAAATTCCAACGAGCCGCGCGATCCGTTTGCTACTGACGTTTTCTATATCGGTAACGCTATTAGGAAGGACTTTATCCTGGTCAGTCACCTACTTTATCACGTGGTACTCGGAGGTTGCTGGTGGCTAATCTGAGGTGAACAGGAAAAACAAGGCTTAGAGTTCATGAAACCCTTGATTGCCAGTATGATCCAGGCGGACCCTGACCAGCGCCCAAAAATGGATGAGGTGGTCGCCCGATTCGATGAGATCCGGAGCGGACTCAATCAGCGCAAGTTACGCTCACGCGTTGTAGATATCCATGAAGACCTATTCGAACGGGTTGTTCGTACTACTTCCCATTGGAAACGACGAATCGGGTTTGTTGCTAGGGGGATTCCGGCTATACCTAGTCCACCATCCTAGACGTTAGCTGGTTATTGTCCACGATATCTTGTATCGTATTACCAAAGTTGATTATATCTCATTTCTTAGTTCTGGACCAGATTAATCGGTAGGTTGTCGCCTCTTCCATATCCGAAAGCCTCTTTGCCACAGTAATAATACCACATCGCCCTCGCAAATGGAGTGCTACATCTGCCACGAGCTGGTAGAACGTCACGAATACACCCGTCATGTTGGCTCGCATCTCGCTGGCAATGTCACAGGAATACATCCCCAGCCAGATCCCTCCTTCGCCGCTTTTAGCTATGACACTGTCAATTACGATCATCACGGTATTGCGTTTCCTGCACACTCTACTCCACTTCCTTTGCGAGCTCATACCCCACTAGAGCACGATCATCCTTTACATCCGGCGACGTCAGATGACGAACTTGAGTCGAGTGATCTGGAGCATAAAGTTCTTGCAGAGCTCCCCATTGACAATCATCGACAAGAGCGTTTAGCTTTATCCCGCTCCCCCGTTCGGACTACGCCGGTCCCCTATCGTGCTTCCCAACAAGAAACGCCAGAGGTACTTGAACCGAACGCTTTTCACATGTGGCTCGAGAACCCTACGGACAACTCCCCAAAGTACACCACAATTGATGGGCAAAAGAGCAAACCAAATTTGCAGGTGCAATTCACACAAGCTGCCGAGGGCCTGCGACGTACTACCAGGGAAGAGGTCGTCAAGATTGTGAAAGAGTTCGAGGGTTTAGGGTGTAGTGATAAGAAGACTTGTTTGGAGTTGGTTCAAAAGGTTCCGATCTTTCCGGTAAGATGATCTGTAGCTTGTCGTTCATTTGTCTCATGGACATATAGGGTTTGGTGGCTTATACATACACGCATCTCATTGTGTGTCCTCGCAGTGGATGGTTTTCTAAGGATGATTGGTCTGGTTGAGTATCCGACCTGAAACGGTTAGTAGACAGCTGGTCAAAGTCTGGTGACATACAATGCATTCTGTCATGGAACTCGATAAAGAATAGGCTACTCGAGGTTCTTTGTGCGGTACGTTGTCTCTTATTCTTGGCCTTTCAATCTCGACTGATAATTCTCTGACGAAGGTTCGACCTGAGAAACACAAGTGTAACTCGGCACTATTAAACGGAACAATGATGCTGAACTGTGATATCCTCAACCTGGCCGCCTTGGTTGCGCTATGCATCACCGGACCACAGAAGAAGGATATATTAGACCAAAGCGGAGCGCAAGTTGAAGTACTTGTTGAGCTTTTGCACAACGTAAGTTTACGGACTGAGTTTTTTGAAATGGAGCAAAGAAAGCACTGACAGGGACCTAGTTGCTTGAAGCAATCCCAGCCCTAAGAGAAGCCTCGATGGAAAACAACTGCGTTAGCGTTGGACTTGAGGAGGAGTATCGGAGACACTTCTTTAACCCCCTCATTCAGTTTTCAAAGGAATCTGGATATTGTCCGCGTGGCATTTACCTCAAGGAGGGTACAATTAAAGGTCTCGTATCAGAGAGTCAAGGAGGATTTGGCTTCGTTTACAAAGGCAAGATCGGTTCTCGGTTAGTCGCCGTCAAGGCCCTCAAACGGGATGTCCACATCAGCTTGCCCGAGTACAACAAGGTAACGATATACTCTGATCTGTGTGCCCTCGCTTTGTCTGAGGAGACATGTAGCAAGTCTCCAAAGAGGCAATTGTCTGGAGGCATCTACGCCATCCCAACTGCCTGCCATTGTATGGTGTATACAGAATGGCTACGGATGGGCCGAATATCAGTGTTGCATTTGTCTCTCCTTGGATGGACCAAGGAACCCTATTCAGGTATCTTGAGCGCAAACCCAACGCAAACCGAACGCAGCTGGTGAGCAAGAGGTTTTTTCGTCAGCAGCGGTCACCTCATCGACTTTGTAGATATTGGACGTGGTCCGGGGCCTGAATTACCTACACTCGATGCAACCACATGTCGCTCATCGGGATATCAAACCTGTATGTTGTCTCTTTTTGTTGGACCCCGGGTTTTCACTTCGCTTGGTGCTTGAAGGACAACATCTTGATTACAAGCAAAGGGCGTGCATGTCTCGCAGATTTCGGGCTTGTTTCAGCCTTCGATACAGATGATCACTTCCACACCGCTCCATCTCAGATCATCATGGGCGGTACTTACAATTACATGGCCCCGGAAATTTTTAACGCAGAGAGCAAGGAAGCTAAACGTAAAGTGAACAAACGAGCATGCGATATGTATGCGTTGGGCTGCACCATCTATGCGGTATGTAAGCGGCTCTCATGGTTCAAAGTTCAAACAACGCCTCAACGGTTATATATAGGCCTACACGGGGAGACACCCCTTCCTTGGGATGGGCTCTGTACAGCTCCGTGCCAGTGTCGTCTCCAACAAACGGCCGGAGTTTCCGAAGGGCAGGATCCCTCTCGACATGTGGAGCTTTGTAGAGAACCTGTGGGGGCCACGCCCATTGAAGCGCCTGACGGCTAAGCAGGCTCTCGGTTGGATGGAAACTAAAGCCCGCGAGGAAGGTGTGGACTTGAGTCTTGCGCCGCTCGGAGAGGAGTGGGAGTGGAAGGGTCCCCACGACGATGAATGTTTATGGTCTGTGTCACTTTGAAATGAGGTTATAAATGTTCGAGTGGGCTAAGGGCGCGTAACTGTAAATACAAGTACCACCTAGTAAGTTCAATCCTATGGCAGTGAAGACAACGATCATATCAACAACGCAGGTCGTAAACTATGGTTTGCAGCATCCATCCTGCGACGTACACGGAAACCATAGCTGTAGATTCTCCAATTTCTTCGGTCGACTCAGTCGTGGACTCGTTCTCGCTATACCGCGCGCTTCGAGAAGCCCGAGTAGATTCAGACCGTGTTTTGACCGAATTGGGTGCAGAATGGAGGTTTATTATATAATATATAATAATAAAACTATATAATAATTATACGAACATGTATATCCCGCAGCGCGGCAACGAGAAACATGCACAAATATGGATCATGGGACCCCGCGGACCCGGAGTATCGCGGAGTTGAATTTCGGCTAAGTAAGTTGGCTCGGGACACTTTCCTACGGTTCCCCCATTAAAGAAGAAGACGAGTCTCGCATTTGACAAGCAAGTCTTAGAGCAACATACACGTAGGGGATTGATTTCTCCGAGCCACGTTGAATGAAATGTTCCAAATCATTTATTTATGCAAACATTTGGAAGAAAATCATCGCAATCTCCTTCGAGAGACAACAGCCCAATACGACAAGTGGGGATATTCAAACGAAGTTTATTCTGAATGATGCTCAAGCGCTCTTGGTTTCGACAAGGGTATCTACCTTGATAAATTCTTTGGACCAATGGAGCTCATGAGGAGGTAGGCAATTTCCGACAAGTTGAAAAGAAATCTGATATCGAACCTTGCTCTAGTTCAAAGTACGACTCGGTCATACTGAACCAAATGCTTCCTCAAACAGTACGCGCAGGTGAAACTGTTGAGGGGAACCGGGTTTCGGGTGTGGTAATACCACTGCCACCTCAAAAAAACCTGCACTTGGGCGTATGTTTACCCACTGTGTTTATCCGCGAAATCAGAGCTTGCTCAATTTCGCAAGGAACTGGCGAGCTTCAATTTGTCAGTGTCAAACTTGCATGGCCGTCCAGCGTCCATGACGAGCACAAAACGGATACTGGCACGCGAGGAAACAGAAAGGCAGGAAGCTCAACGTATCCAGAAGGAGCCTGCTGTCTTCGGAACAATCCAGCGACTTCCTCCTGAGCGCGGGACGACAGAGAGATCTGGTGGTCCAACCACTTTGAGTGGTTAAAGGATCGAGGTTACCTTCTACGCGCACGTTATGCTCCTGATTGGGTTCCATCCTGGAAGACCTCTCGCAAAGTATGTTCGAGCATGAGGACTCGCGGAACCTGGAGGTATATTCGATTTTTGGTGTTCTGTCGCTATTTCTCACATCTCCTACCAAGGCAGGACACATCATAGGTTGACATTGGACTGTATTTTTCGTCAGAGAGCCTTGCTTCTCACCTAGAGAATCATTGCATCCCTTTCTACGAGATCCTTTCACTTGACGACAACGACAGGTGGTGGAATGCTTTCGGCAGCTTTTTGGGGTGGGACGAGCGAAAAACGTTCATTCAGTTTATACGACCTGACCTCCATTGGTAGGGATTGTGCTTCATGCACAACCACCGCGTTGCCCATCGGTGCGCTGGAACTTAGAGTTGCTCGACCCTTTCTGACCCCAAGCCAGCGACTGTATGAACATGAACTTAATCCTCGATCCAGGCTCAATGTATCCAGAATCCTTCCACCCAATGGAAACCCACCTGGAGAGGGATTACAGTGGGCCTGCGATACATTTCACGTATACGCAACAACCACCTAAATACTACTTTATTGGTTTTGGGATCTCTCGCAAGTATGACCCATCGGACCATGACCCCAAGGAAGTACCTATTTGGGGTGGTGACAAGGAGGTGCCGGAATTTCAAAATTCAGACGAACCCTGTAATTCGTTCCCCACTGACGTCTTCTACATTGGGAACGCCATCATGATGGATTTTATCAAAGTAAGTTACATGTGCTCGTCGTTATGAACATAACGGTTGATGTTGAACAGACTAAGAAGGGGTTTGACTTCATGAGACCTCTGGTGGCCGATATGATTCAGTCAGATCCTTCCAAACGACCCGCGGTGGATGAAGCTATCGCTCGATTTGACAATATTTGCCGCAGTCTCAGTCGCTGGAAACTGCGATCCCGGGAGGTTGACCGTGAAGAAGATGCGATCGAAAAGCTCATCCACTCTACCTCTCATTGGAGACGTCGCATCTGGTTCATCATTAAAGGTGTTCCGGCCATCCGTAAACAACCGTCGTGATGTCTACGATGCTATCTTACCTTTCAATCCATGCTTTTATATGGAAAGTAGCATTGACATTGTATTCCAACCCATGGATCCATTGCCCCGAGCGTGTCTACTTTATTGAGCGTGGTTTGTTCGACGGGAACGACTGATGTTGCTCCGGCTCCGGCGTATAAATGCCTAGATATATATGGCAGGCGGTGCAGGCAGTACGGGTCGTTGTTAGCCGACAAGAGGCTGTGAGAGTCAGTCCATCGGTGCTTCAAGCCCTTCAAGGTGTCTCCATGTCCACAATACACGCTGATGAGAGTAGGTATGTCTGAACGTTCACGTCACTGTTGAGTCTGACTCACATGTCTTCAACTAGACCTTGGAGATTCACTGGTATGTGATAGTCTATTGTTGCTGGTACTAGTACTCGGCGGTTCACGAGTCTTACCGTTTCCCTCAGTTCTACGTGCCCGTGGGCTACAGCACCTGCGAGCAGAAAAGTCCTGGCGTCCGATAGTAACAGTGACTGTTGGAGATCACCAGTGCCATGAACTAAACCTTGGCTGCGACGGGCAAAATCCTAACTTAAAAGAGTGTTTTCAATTGTGAGTACCAAATGCACTGTACTCCATGTCCCGAATCTGATACCAAGAACTCAGTCACGACATAGACACGTCTTCACGGGTAGACATATGTGTCTATCACCGGGCGCCGAGCAAGAAGAAGAACAAAAAGAGGAATCTCGTTGCAAGTGCATGTTGTACGTTGCAAGAATTGGCACGTCTTCAAGCTCAACAACAGTGCAAACAAAAAAGTCTGTTCAAATTGGCATTTAGAGTGGTTTATCTAACGCTACAGGAAGGTGTTGAGATCATATTGAATTGTGTCTCGCGGCATAAAGGAGGAGGAA
>JBBPTD010000689.1:0-18831 GCA_038093895.1 Boletus aff. mottiae
ATCCCCACCTGCAAGGAGCTCATTCTCGCGCTTGAGTAGTGCAGGGAGGGAAGACGTCGTGATCAGCTGATCGTAATACGTCTTAGCATCGAAAGCAGGCGAGTCTGACACAATAATGTCAGTATCGATTGGAGAAGAGTGACACCCAGACATGCCCATGTTCATCGGGTCATTACTCTTTCCGGGAACAGGCTGCGGTGGTCCAACACCGAGACCATAATGTTTCCTCAACAGGTCCATCGCGCGTGTCTTGGTTGCTGATCCGGGAGATGTAAGGGACCCATGGGAGGATGACTGACCAAGTCCGGAATTCAACCGGTGTTGTAGGCCAGCCGGAGGACTCAGCGGGCGGAGCGGCGAGGACACTGCCCGCTGTGTCGACTGCCTTGGCTGCTTTGTTGGTGAGGACGGCACGGACATTCTGCCAACGAACAGAGGCTGAGGGACGGTCACGATATTTCATCGTGTCGCGATCACGTGTCCTGACACCAAGTGATTGACTCGGAGTCGAGGCGCCGCGCAACGCGCATACACGACCACACTCATGGCTGTCGGTGTCGACGACTGGCTGGTAGCTGACAGTGAGGACGAGGACGTATTCTCACAATTACCGCCAGCAAATGCCTTAGGAGCCTCGGTCTCAGCAACAACCCGCTCTGCCGTTGCGGGCAATGTGACTTCACTTGACAGTAGTACGTTCTAGTCATGCGCATGCTCACCCATCTCATAATGCCATCTGGTAGCCTCAGCAATTCAGACCGCTTTCTTCACTCCGGATCAACCACGTACATCTCCACGGGGTCGCCAGTCGCCGTCGGCGTTGGCTGACTGGTCCCTCTTCACTCCACCGCGCGTCGGTACGGACTTGTCCATTGGTGATTTCACGAGCGTATCCTCAAAATTTGATGCGCCACCTGCAATGGCCCCCAAGCCGCGAGTAGTGATGAAGAAAGCCGCGACTTCCCATCCTCGCGTTGAGATAGCAGGCTCATCATTCTCTCATATCAGCGACCCTCCTATCTCCGCGACGAGGCGAACCAATGACAGCATTCACCCTGCAACGACTACATCGTTCGGTTTCTCTGATACGGTTGACGATGCATACTCCTCATTTGGCATTGCGGAGCGTGCCAAGATGCGTTCAAGGAAGTCACAAACAGCTAAAAAACCTATACACACCCCAATTGACGTTATCGAACTGACATCGGATGAGGATGAACTTGCTATGAAGCCCACGAAGCGCCAGAAGAAACAGGGGGATCCAGCCCCAAACCCCAAAGTTCAACCAAAACCACGACCAAAGCCCAGATTGAAAGTCAAGCCAGTAGTGGTATTGCCAAGTGGCCCATCTCCGAGTCAAACAGGGGTCCATGACCCTCCAGCACCACCCGCACAGTGCACGTCCTCTCAGCCGCCTACGTCAACGTTACCTACCGTCCCGCCGTCAACGCCATCGCAGGCTCGCGAGCTCACGCCCCTTTCTTCTCCCCCGATGGTAACCCGGAAGCGCAAAAGGATCCGCCCGTCGATCCCTGAGGGTGATGATGAAATGGATCTCATCGGTCGCAACTTTGCCGAATGTTCTCCATCATCCACAATGCCTCCCCCCTTCTTCGCTCCTTCGTCATCCTCAGTACCCACAGATTCTGGAATTGAAATCCCCCCCGTTGAATCATACACTGGTCGTGGTAAAAAGAAACAAGTGGCATCCGGTAAAACAGGAACCCAAAGGAAGGGACAAAACAAAGGAAAGAAGGGGAAGAAGCGGGAGATGACCAGTACCGTTGACGAGACGATTGACAACTCTCCAATGTTAGCTGAGATGCCTTCTACCCCAGCTACGCCGCACGACCCAAGCTTCACAGAAGAACGCCACTCTCCAGTGGTTAGAAATCCGAAAGTGACAAAGACAATCTCGGAAAAGCAAACTGTGACGAAGAAGGGAAAGGCTAGGGCAATTGATTCTTGCGAGGAAAAAGACGAGCCAGTTCTTTCGTCGAAATCTCATGCAACCCATGCACCGCCTGTAGATGAAGGAGAGGGTCAAAGAACCAAGGTAAACTGGCTGCCCTTCCTGTGCCACTTTGCTCATACATCACAATCCAGGAAAACTTGCCACCAGATGAACTCAGTTCCCCAAGACGAGATCCACTACCCAAACACACTTCAACCCCTTGCCAGGGTCGTGACTCCTCAGTCAAACCCAAGTCGACCCCAATGTCTGAACTCATTCGGCGCGTGAACTCGCAACCAAGTTCACCATTTCTTAATGCGTCCCGAACATATTCACCTTTTCTGAAATCTTCCCGAACAATGCTTTCAAGGATTGCCCCGCTTCATCCAAATCGTCGGACGCCCCCGCCCCCACTGCCCCGCCCTCCTCCTCCAAAGAAGAGCAAGAAACAGCTCGAAATGGAAGAGAGGATCGAAGAGGAGTTGGCCGACACAATTGACGGGTGGTCTTGTCTTACGGATGAGGAGAGAAAGGCTCTACGAAAGGCAAGGGTTGACGCTGAAATGGGTTATGAAGAATGATGGTAATAACTGCTTTCTCTCACTGGCACCCAACATAGACACATATTTTGGACATGGTTCAGGTCAGCTTGCATTGTCCAGCTCATGCATATGTAATGACCTTTATCCGCGATAGTACCATTGTTCTATTGTTCCTGCAAGGTCGTAGATTATTTCAGTTCTCATTCTAGGACCAGTGGCACGTAATTATCCATATCAATTCTGTCGTTGTATCCTATCATTAATGTAGCGTCCAGGCGCAAGTTACTTGTTTGTAATGACAGACCCGCTTTCAATAAAACAGGCTTTGGAGATAAGGGTTAGGATTCTGCCTCTGCATTCGATTACACTCTTCTCGCTGAGCTCCCCAAACTCCGGCACAGCTTCTATCAAGCTCGTGTCCGGAAAATCCTTCACTACTTTCTTGGCCGTACCCTTGCACATACTTTTCCACTCTGAGCCACTGAAATCTTTTTCCTTCAGCCGCGTTACCACCACTGCCACCTTTAGTCCCTCTTCACAGAAATCCACGTAAACCTTGTCAAAGATCTTCCAGTGCACTTCGACCTTGGTTTTCTTCGCATCGATACAGAGCAGAACGAGGTCGACACTGGGTTCCCTGCCACGTAAGAATCTCTTCAGCTCACGATCAGCATCCGGTAGGATCCTGGCGAATTTGAGGAAGCGGATGGGTAGGAGTTCCTTCTCCGACGCCTCATTCAGCCCCCTCGTATCCCAGATGTGATACGTCGTATTCCCATCGACCACCTCGTACTCCTTCTTTCGGGTGGTACATGGTTTGACGTCATTGTTTACTTCAGCGATTTCATCGCCCTTGAGCACGTTCACTAGGGTGCTCTTCCCGACACCTGTGTTACCGACGATCGCGACGTGCAGGGCGCGTTGATTCGATCTCTTTGTGAGAGGATCAGCACTCAGCGTCGACGAATACAAAGATGAATATATAACTGACCGACATCTTGGCTTTGACAGCGGTAGCGTTCGCTGGTTCAGGGTGTGAGTGGTGGTGCGATGCGCAGCTGGCATTGGCTGATACATGTGTCTAGATGTGGCAAGCCATCTCGCCACCGTGTGGACTCCAGCAGGTCATGCCACGCTCCGCTGGAGCTAGGCATCGGTCCTTCAATCGAGCTGGTGTGAGTTTGACCTGGCGTGCCACGGACATTGTAACTAGCAATTGCAAATGTACACATATTGTTTGAGAGAGATCAAAAACAAGAGTCGAAGTACCAAAAGTGCCAGTGTGCCCCCTTACGACAAATACTCCGCATCAACCAGTAACGTCATGTCCTACCAGAAAGCCGAAAGATGAGGCGCTTGAGAGCCAGAGAGTCCTCCATGTATTCTGGAGAAGATGTATCTCGGAATCTCCGCACCGTCAACAGGAGATCATTGATGTTTCCAAGGCCAATCCCCAGATCCAACGCCTCGAGCTGCTCCATACACCTCTCCTTCCACTCCGTTGCGAAACCCGGGGTCATCTGGGTGATCACGATCACCGGTTTGACCCTCCTGTTGCAGTACTCGATGTAAACTTTGCGAAAATGCTGCCAGTGGATGGGGACGTCTATCTTCGAGGCGTGAATGCACCACATAAGGACGACGATGGGACCAGATCGTGATTGCTCTTCATCGTCTAAAGAATTGACGCGCTTTCGACAAATGTCTCTGAGATCGCGTTCTGGCTGGCGTTTGGAGAAGAGCCCGAAGCCCTGCTGACGAAGCCAAGTGGCAGCCGTGTCCATGACGTTCGGATGATCCACGGCTTCATCGAGGCCCCGCGTATCCCATAGGCTGCACTCTAGGGTTTCTCCGTCTACTTGCAGCGGTGCTGTATGCATGGTCGTCTCGATGGGACAAGGTCTGACGTCGTTTGAAACCCTGGCAGCCTGCGTTGAGCCATCGGTAGCACCAGTGATCATATTGATCAGCGTGCTTCTTCCGACGCCAGTTTGGCCCGCCAAGAGGATATTGATCCTGCATCCTCTTTTGCCCATGGCAATCTGGTTTGAAGGCGGGAGTCACATTACTCTGGAGCATCGACAAGTCCACTACTTACGTGCGTTGGTGCTATGTTAGGTTCATGCAGATACATCTTGGGTGTGAGCCGTAGTCGTCAAGGGCGCAAATTGCGGAGTGAGTGCTTTATAACACTCTGCACACGAGGCAGATGCTCCCAGATATATCATCGCGTCTGTTGGTGACAACGCGTGCCATCAGATCATGTTCGCCCTGAGCTGAAGACACAATTGTCAAGGTTTGCGGGTCATCCTGCGCAACTTGAATGACGGGACATACTATGGATGCGGCGGGACCTTCAAGTTTAACGTTCAATATACCTCGGTTAGTATGAACTGCATCGTAGCGCCTATTCCGCTCGTTTGTACACAAACAAGGCTAGTTACCGACTACGACCGACCGTGATGCCAAAACCCTCGGTCTTGAAGTATGCAACATTTTAACTCGGAGGTTCGTGATTTACTTACTGTAAACTTCCTGTTATACATTTTCCAGACCAACGACGCGCGTAAAAGGTTGGCATCCCGGGATCATGAGTCACCCACTATACATCCTCCGGCCGCCCATCTCATCAGATCACTGCTCGCATGAAATAAGTACATTATGGAGGCTGCTAGAATGCTTGACTAGTAACAAGATGACAATAATACTTATACCTAAAGTGCTCCCCGGGGAACTGAAAAACATTCGATTCCAATCCTCCTAGCTAGGAGAAATTGGCGACAAGTCTCAAAAGTCTGCTCCTGCAGTCTCCTTGAATATCCTCAATTCTCTCAAATGCCGGCACAGCTTCAATCAGCCTTGCGTCAAGTGACTCTCCCACCACTTCCCTTGCCATACCCTCGCAGGTTCCCTTCCAGTCGGTATTCCCGGTATCCGAATCCATCCGAGTCACCACCACCGCGACCTTGATTTTTCTTTTGCAGAATTTGACGTATATCTTGTCATAGTTCTTCCATTGAGCATCGACCTGTATCTTCTCTGCCTCGATACAGAAGAGTATGAGGCTGACTCTGGGATTTTTACCGCGCAAAAATCTCTGGAGTTCGCGATCTGCTTCGGGAACCGCTCTGAGGAACCTGAAAAAACGAGCAATGGGACTCGCCCCTCCCTGCTGCGAGGCTTCGTTCAATCCCCTAGTGTCCCATAGAGTGTACCTGACCCCCTCCTTTTCTATGTCATAGCAATCGGGTTGGGCGGTACATGGCGTGACGTCGTTGGTGACGTTGGCACGATTTGAGCCAGCGAGCACGTTCACCAATGTGCTCTTGCCCACCCCGGTCACACCGACGAGGGCAACATGCTTGGTGGGTCCATTCTGTTCGTCAATGACGCTTAAAAGGTCGAGTCCAGATGACAGAACGTTGACAGAACGCACCTTTCTTGACATTGTCTCACTACAGTCTGATAGGGACGGGTATAAAAGTAGACGAGCCCGGGGTTGAGGGGTTCAAGATCACTCGGGATGTGTCGGGGATCACCCCCAACTCGTGGCTAGCGTTGGCCACGCTAACCATCAGGCATCACCGTGACCGCGTTGAAACCACATTGTACGCCACATGGCAAACCTTACCCAATCTCGTCTCCAGGTTGATGTTTATTAATAATATACATTTCTCTCTCTCACAGCTTCCGGTGAAAAGCGTCCTGTGGCCAGTACCGTATGCACTACTTACTAATGACTTATATAGCGTAGACCAGGCGACTCGGCTAGTGGCAAGTAGCGGGGAACATGAATATGAATATGTAGTCTGCTCTCAAAGGCTATTGATTAACGACTCATTAGCTCGGAGATAAGATCTTTGAGAGCCCTGGCATCTTCGCCATACTCGGGGGAAGATGTACTTCGGTACCTCCTCACCATTCTGAATGGAACATCCACACCCAGATTCAACTGCTGGAGTTGATCGGTACATCTCGTCTCCCACCCGGTCTTTGGAGGCCCTCGAGTGATCACTAGGACGGGTATGGCCTTCTTTTCGCAATACTCCACATACACCTTCTGAAACTGCTGCCAGTGGACTTGGACGTCGATTTTCGTGGCGTCGATACACCACATAAGGATTGGTATAGCCAGTCTAGTTCGGTCTCGTAGAGTTTCTTTCAACTCGCGGGCTTGCTGGGATGCCAGCTGGCGTATCCTGTCCACTAGCTTCGACATGAAAGTTTGAGTGCCCGCCGCTTCATCAAGGCCCCGCGTGTCCCAGAGTTGACATCGCAATCCCGTATCCAGCGACGTCGAATAAGAAGTAGTATGCGTGGTGCACGGATGGGCATCGTTGGATACTTTGGCTGACAGTGGTTTTGGCCCATCTACGGCGCTAATGATCATGTTGATCAGAGAGCTTTTGCCGACGCCTGTCTGGCCAACGAAGATAATGTCGATTTCGACACTGGGCTGAAGGTATCGACAACATTTATAGAAACGATCACACGGTGAAATTCACTGACTCACCTCCCCCATTCTGACTGGTCACAAGTGGGAAGTTTATATAGTGGAAGCGATCGCTCTATTCCTGTGTTCGATGTGATGAAGAGTGTACGCGAAATGGACACTCTGTAGCTGCACGAGTACCGAAAGGTTGTGGCTGGTTGTCAGTTGTGCACGAGGCAGATCCATATCAGTGGTATCCAAGTACCCACATACTATCTTGGTACCTGCATCGTGGTCCATTTGGAGATGTTTGTTCTTCACAAGCATGGACCATGAGGATGACTGCATGGCATGGGTCTGTGCGTGTCCTTGCGCTAGCCTGCCAGTGGTCCCCCCGACCCCTTGACTAGTACCGAGTATTGAGCGCTGCACTGCCAGTAGTCGCTTGGTAGTAGTACGTACAGAGTGAGTGGCTGTGCGGGCCGACCGCAGTTGCCTGGAAGCGGGAACAAGTTCGAGTCGTTATTCCCGACACGTCCATATCATTGGCGGCTCAACGAACGCTAACGCCAAGCACCGAGTAGCCCATATATATTACGACCCAGAATATGGCTCTACCTTACTTTGCTAGCACTTTCGGCACCTTGAAAGATCAGGCCAAAGACGCACTTTGGGCACTTTCTTCCTGTCTCTGCCAGCAATCTGCCAAGATTAAAATTAATGGTCGAACATGTCAGTATACCGTCTTGTCTGCAGTGTGACCTGATTGTCGTTTACCGTTCTGGGTCACTGAACACCCCCCGAATAGTCGATATCATCAAAGTTCTCGGTGAAGGTGGATTCTCTTTTGTATACCTTGCCCAGGATGAAACTAGTGGAGTAAGTACGTGTCTGTGGCTGCCTTTGTTGTTTTGACATATCCCTGTCCAGAGACAATTTGCACTCAAGAAAATCAGATGTCCCACAGGTTCGGAGAGTGTAAAGGAAGCCATGCGAGAAGTTGAAGCGTACCGGCGTTTCAAGTGAGTAACCATACGACTTCTTGCACATATTTTCCAATGTCAATGTAACCTCAGGCATCCAAACATTATACGCATACTGGTGGGCTCTCTACAAGCAGCGCTGATGTTGCCTGAATGAAAATCTGCTAGGACTCTGCTGTTGTTCAAGACCCTGAAGGTGATGGTCAAATTGTATACCTCTTTCTACCTCTGTACAAGGTTCGTCTGCGTGGAAACCCATTTATTTCGCTAACGCGTAGTCAAGCGTGGCAACGTCCAAGACGCCATCAATGCGAACATTGTAAACGGGAAACACTTCTCAGAAAGAGACATAGTTCGCATATTCAATGGCACATGTGAAGCCGTCCGTGCTCTACATGACTACCGCACGACGTCTGGCTCGCAACCACAGCCTCGCCCGACGTCTTCCCAGAATAATGTACCGTCCACCTCACATCTGCATCAACAGAACGACCATCACTCTGATGATGAAGAGGGTGACGAATTGCTGCCACATGCCGAAGGTGATGACTCATCCGTCAATGTACCCCTTGTTAAGAGACGCCGCGTGGACGCAGAAGACGGCGTATTCGATGATGACGAGGAGGTTTCCAAAATACCGGATCTGCCAAATGGAAATTCGGAGCCTGGGAAGGGCGAACATGTACCATACGCTCACAGAGACATTAAACCAGGGTGAGTCTTTCAGTAGCCCCATCTATTCCTCGACTGACGGTTATGGGGATCAGAAACGTCATGATTGCTGACGATGGTGTCACGCCGATACTCATGGACTTTGGTAGCGCGATGAAAGCCAGGATTCGCATAGAGACCAGGCAGCAAGCTTTGCTGCAGCAGGTAAAACAACCAGTCCAGCTGAGTGTGGTATAAGCTCTTAGTGGTTCCGCTGCAGGACATAGCGGCTGAGCAAAGTACAATGGCTTACAGAGCACCAGAGCTGTTCGATGTCAAAACAGGTATGACTTTGGACGAAAAAGTTGACATTTGGGTAAGATTTCCCGTTTCACATTGCTCATGATATGCTAAGTCTACCAGTCACTCGGCTGCACGCTGTTCGCGATGGCGTATTCACATTCTCCGTTTGAGAATACTCAAACCACAGAACAGGGTGGATCTATCGCTATGGCTGTTCTGAACGCGCAGTACAAGCATCCGAGTTCATCTTACTCTCAAGGCTTGAAGGACCTTATTGATAGCATGCTAAAGACGAACTCCAGAGAACGACCAGATATCCACCAGGTGTGTGCTACGTTGGCGGACTCTCGGAGCTCGAACTAACTCGAGTCCAGGTCATCCAGGCGACCGACAGGGTGTTGCGATCTCTGATGTAGCTCAGCATTTACGAAAACCCAACGATCATCCTTGAGGTCTCGTTCATTTTTCAGTGGACGATTTTATAGCAGAAGCCATCTATGCAATCTATACACCTCATGAACTGGGCACTGACTAGATTATGATGTCTTGTTGGCTTTCCTTGTGGCTTTCATGCTGGACTTCACAACTAGCTTTTTACTGTCACTTGAAATTTTGGTGCGTGAAGCTGATTTCGCTGACACGTCCCAACTCCCGTTCGTAGAGGTCTTACTTTCCAACTTTTGCTTCTTCTTCCTAATATTTCCCGACGGACTTTGCGACTTTGGGGAGCACCGCAAACTTGTCTTTGTTTCCTCAGTCGATGAGAGCTTTTTTGCTATCGCTTTCGCCTTAAGTTCTTTATGATGTTTCCTCTTCTCACGTATGGCTGCCTGTTTGGCATGCTACGAAACAGTACTGTCAGAGCCTGGGGTTCACCGAAGGATGGAACGTTTACACGCTTCAAAGCTCGCTTTGATGGTTCCTGCGACTCTATCCTATGCAGTTTAGATGCGGATCGGATCGCTCTGACGAGTTCCCAAGCATTGCTGCTCGGGTCCGTATCAGCAGAGAGTAGTCTGAAGCATTCGAAACGTCGTTTGTGCACCTGCAAGTCAAGACTCAGTGAGAGTTCCAGAGGGTCTCCGCAGAGACCTACGTACATTTGCATTCTTATGAGCGATGGTCATTCCTGCATTTTTAATAAGCTTTCCCTTGCACAATACGCACCCGTGAACAGTCGGGTCCAAAGAGATGAGGTAGATCGGATCTTTCAGAGCTTCTTCAACCGATATTGGAGGATCCTCGTTGATGTCTTCGTCTTCGGAGACTGCAACCTCAGCTTCCTCGCCGATGTATAGGTCAGAGCCTTTAGATTCGGATTGCGCGCTAAATCCCTGCTCTGAGCCCGAATCGGATTCATCAGAGTCTGTGTCGTTCAGACCCATGATTTGCTTCGTGTCTTTGTCCAACCCCAACTCTTCTTCTTCCTCCCGCCTCTTTCGTTTTCTTTCCACTCGTTTGAACATTTTGGTTGGGTGCAAGATCGAAGTGCATAGCCACCGGTGTCCCAGCTTTTCTTCCGTTCATGCACTGCCGGAGTGCTCAACGACTCGGATTTAGAGACATCCTCGAGAAATGCCTTCAACACCAAGCCAGGTCCATCTCGTGTCCGTCTCAAAAGTCGTATAGCACCGTCTCCCAAGGTTCGGTTCCTGACGACACAAGACGCGTCACGAAAATCACGCAACAGCTCCTCAACGCAGCTTCTAGGTCTCAAATACTACCTGCGTCAGGGTGGAAACACAGGAAGTCTCTAAGAGGAGAGGAGAAGCGGCTGGAGAATGATATCCAGGCTGCTGGGAGTCCCCGCAGACCGCCAACTAAACAACTGGCTGCATGGCAGGATGCTGCAGAAGACTCTGCTCTCGAACTGGATGAGTCGGACGAGTCGAGAGCAAATGACATTCCAACGCCTGGTACATACGTCGACATTCGCAGGCATGTAATGAACGCAATCCCGCGCCCATGGTTCGCTTACTATACCGTAGGGGTTTGACCTCTGCGTCTGGAATTGTCCTTGGACATGCCTTGGTCGATAACCGCAATTACATCCTCTCCCTTTCCCTCTCTGGAGATATACTCACCCACTATGTTGCCGACGTCTTCTTCGAAATTCCACAAGTGGTCCCTCGTAATCTCGCAGCAAGAGCTGGCATCACTCCGTCACCCACCAGGAAGACGGAGATCAGTGCTCGTGTGGAGATTCTTAGGCGGCTTCGGGAGGTCGAACGTCAAGTTGCCCAGTCCTATTGTGCCATCGGCAGCCGAAACATCGCTCTCTACCCTCTCGTTAGATCGCCAACTCCCAACGAATGGTCGACCGTCACAGTACCGCAAGCTGCAAAGCTCATATCTGACCCGCAAAGGATGGATTATTACAACCTGCTGGCAACGCACCGCTACCTCATGAACCATACAGTCGAGTTCGTTCCACACTTCAATTCTCATCGTACAGTCCAGGTTTGGGCCGTCCGTCCGCAGTCTCATGTGGACAAACTGGCTGCTGTCAGAGACCTGATTCACCAATCGAGTCCTGCTATCGATTCATTTGTATCCAAAGCACGTTCGATCATGGATGCCAATAGAAAGCGTTCTAGGGAGTCCTGGAACGAGCCCCCCACCCAGGAACTGGATATGGATATCCGGTATACGCGAGAAGATCGCTTGATCATCGATGTGTTACTTTATTCCCTTCACCGCCGTCGCCACGTTCGTGCTGATCCCTATTCCCTGGTCGTGACGACCATCCTCAAGAAATTGGAGGTAGCGGAAGTGATCGACAATGCGGTTCTACATCAAGTCTTGGTCGACCTGGGTCACCTGGCACCATGGGATGACTTGGTATCAAGGTGGTCGGAACTTGATTTGGACCACACCCCACACGAGGAGTCGGCGAAGGTTATTATCGAAGAGGAGATCGTTCAAAAGAATCTGTCCAAGATGGCTGTGGCTAACCTGCAAAACAATTCCCCTCTCGGTCCAGAAGACCTCTACGCCCGGGACCCGGTTGAGCGTCTGCGGCATGACTTTGGCAATTTGCCTGTTTATGTCGTCGACGATGTCGGTGCTGAAGAGTTGGACGACGGTCTGTCAATCGAACCTGTTACTTCCGAACCTGGTGCAGCGTGGATGCATGTACACGTCGCAGATCCTACCGCCATCATACCTCCCACGCACGTCTTCGCCCAGGAGGCCCGCAAAATGGGCTCCACAGCATATTTCGCTCACAGGACATGGCCCATGCTTCCCAAGTCCTTGACGCTGTCGAAACTGAGTTTGGGTGCAAACTCGCGCTCCGGACAGCCTGAGCGTGTGTTGACCTTTAGTTTCAAACTCGATGCCTCGGGCGACATGGTGGACCACAAAATTCAGGCAGCATTGGTTCGCAACGTCGTCATGGTGGATTATGATAGCGTAGATCACCTCCTCGGGTCCGTCAGGGACTATGAATCCTTTCGGCCCTTTGACCTTCTGGGTCGTCCTTCCACTCCCCCCGTGACGAATCTGAGTGCCGACCACGTCAATAATCTGCGTTCCATCACCGAGGCAATTTCGCGACATAGGCAACGTAATCTGGCATCCAGTAATTATTTCTACACCGCCCTGTCTAAAGCCAAGATTACTGTCCGTCCCAAACCTCTGGTCGGCACTCCTCTTGACTGCCCCGATCCATATCGTTTTCGCGGTTTCCCATCCTTTGCCTATGAGGTCGTGGGACAGCAAATGCAAAGTTCTGGCTCGCGCATGATCATCTCGGAATGCATGAAAGCTGCGTGTCGCGTGGCTTCGCGTTGGTCCCTCGAACACGGAGTTCCGATGCTAAGAAGAACATCCAAGCCACCTGTATGTCTTGGGGATCCCCAAGCTGTCCAGAAGTTGCTTGCAATGCGAGACTTGGATGGTCATGTGGACTTTTACTCTGTACAGAAGTCCAAGTTATTCATACCCCCAGTCGAGCACACCCTCGAGCCCGCGATGCACTGGAGCATGGGAATTCCGGACGGTGAAGGTTATATCCGTGTTACGTCGCCTCTACGGCGGTACAGCGACCTCGTTGCGCATTGGCAGATCAAGCACGCGTTGCTAAACCCCGGGACAAACGCTTCAATGTTCTTGCCGGCATGGTTGGAGGAATACGCACCTGAGATCAAGAGAAAGGAGAAAGAATACAAGCAAGCAGAGAGACTCAATACCGACTTTTGGGCTCTCTCGTATATCAAGCGATTCCTGGAAGATCCCCACCCAGCAAGTGATCGTCATGATCCATTGCGGTTCCTAAAAGCTAGTGTTTCCGGCGCACGTCTTGATGGCACTGGAATGGCCAGCTCATTTGTCTGCCACATACCGTCGCTTGGGTTGTTTGGATCATTGCCTGCACCGTTGAGCAAGGTGCTAGGTGTTGGCGACGTTGTCAACGTCCGGGTCAAGGCTGTTGAGATGGGGTCTCAGCCTCGACTCCATCTGTCATTGCGAGAAGGTTAAAAATTTTAGCAGCACACATTGTCTAGCTACCACACGCCAACGTAATTCATCACCGCTCATTTCATGTTGCGTTTGGCTATTGGACGAGCCTAATACGCCACGCTATTGCCGACTTTACACAAATGGCCTGATTTTGGAAAAAGCTGCTGACTAAGCAACATCGGCCCATAATTCGAAAAGTAGAAAAGTCAGTTTTGCACTACACAGACATCCCAGGTTCTCTCTTCCCCCGTCTCTCGTTCTCAATGTCGGTCAATAGCACGTTGCCCGCTGCGGGCTACGTTGCCACTGCGCTGGAATCCACCCAGAACTATATCACACACTCGCCGGGACGCGCTATCCTCTTCGCCGTCATTTATTCACCGTTCATTGCCATTGTACTGAATGTCCTTAGGCAGCTGGTATGTGCTCAGTGATGCATGCCAAACCAAACCAACACGTCTACAGATTCTTCCTCGTGACCCTTCGCTGCCCCCAGAAGTGTTCCACATTATACCCATCTTTGGCTCCGCAATGTCATATGGTAATGACCCGTTGAACTTCTTCGCCCAATGTAAAGAGAAGGTGCGTTGCGACACGTCTTATACTAGATCTTTTTTTCTAATCATGTTGTTGTTGGCAGTATGGGAATGTCTTCACGTTTGTGCTGTTGGGTCGCAAAGTCACTGTCGCGCTCGGTCCTAAAGGCAACAACTTTGTTCTTGGCGGCAAATCCATGGCATTCTCAGCCGAGGATGCTTATAAGGTGAGTTGGACTCTCTGGTATTTTGCTCTTTGTTGATTGTCCCTTAGCATATCACGACGCCCGTTTTCGGTAAAGATGTTGTCTACGACGTCCCCAACGAATTGTTCATGGAGCAAAAGAAGTTTGTTAAAGTTGGTCTCTCAGTGGAAAACTTCCGTGCCTACGTTGGCATGATTGAAGACGAGGTTGATCACTTCATGAAGACGGACCCAGCATTCTTGATCTTTCAAATGAACGATATCAACGATTGGGGACGTTTCGATGTTACAGACATTATGGCACAAATCACGATTTTGACTGCATCGCGGACCCTTCAAGGTAGCGAGGTTCGCCAGGGCTTGGACAAAACATTCTCGGCATTGTTCAACGATTTGGATGGTGGATTCACGCCTTTGAACTTCCTCTTCCCCAACCTTCCGCTGGAGAGTTACCGTAAGCGTGACGAAGCTCACAGGAAAATGAGCAGCTTTTATGTCGATATCATTCGGAAACGTAGGGAATCTGGCATTGTGAGTCTAGTCTTTCAACCCATTTGATTTTGACCTCATGCTTGTGATAGGATGCTCAGGATATGATTTCCGCGCTCATCTCTCAGAAGTATAGGAGTGGTAGACCACTCCCAGACCACGAGATCGCCCATATCTTGATTGCTCTTCTCATGGCAGGCCAACACACCAGTTCAGCTACTGGCTCTTGGGCTCTGCTTCACCTCGCCGAGAACCTGAAAGTACAGTAGGTACACATTCACTTTCCCTATGCTTTCTATTTATTGCCTTGTGCAGGGAAGCATTCTACCAAGAGCAGGTAAAAAACTTTGGCAATCCTGATGGTACATTCAGGAGTATGACCTACGAGGAACTTCGTGAACTGCCTGTCATGGATTCGATTATCCGGGAGACGCTTCGCCTCCACCCACCGATCCACAGTATTATGCGCTACGTCCGTTCTGATGTTCCTGTACCGCCCACTCTTGGTGCACCTTCGAAAGATGGTGCCTATGTTGTACCCCGTGGTCACTACGTTCTTGCTTCTCCCACTGTCAGCCAGGTCGATCCGGAGGTATGGCACAACCCAACTACTTGGGACCCAACTCGATGGAGTGACCCTGAGGGTGTTGCTGCTCAAGCTTTCAAATCATACGCGGATGTGAACGGCGAGACGATTGACTTTGGATTTGGTGCTGTAAGTAAGGGTACAGACAGCCCTTACCAGCCGTTCGGTGCCGGCCGACACCGGTGCATTGGCGAGCAGGTAAGTCATGACCATCTCTCTTTACTGAACACTGGCTGAGTTTCTCTGTTCAGTTTGCATACTTGCAACTAGGGACTGTCCTTGCAATGGTATCGCGCCAAGTAGAGATTAGGCTGGATCAACCCTTGCCAGAGCACAATTATCATGTAAGTGTACCCCTAGCCTTTGTTATGACGCACACTCAACTTTCTACCTAGACTATGATAACGATGCCCAAAAAACCGCGTAATATCTGTTATAGACGTCGGGCTTTTGATTGATAGACATGTCCTACTTTATTATACATAATAATTGCATTCATGTCATAGACCATTATTTGACTTTGTGGTTGCTTGTCACATGACTTGAGCTCAGAACTCGGCTACGGGTTAGACTGCGACTCAACACAGGTCCCGAGACAGTCAAACAGATTCTGCAGCAGCATCATGCCCTCAATGTTCCCTATCATCTTTATTCTCGTCGTTGTCTTAGGTTTAATGGCCTGTGGTTACTTGTTCGTCCCGAAAGGCCCACAGCAAACGTAAGTGACATTCTGAAACGAATGGACATACAACGACTGAGCATACCGCCAATGCAGAACTATTCGGACAGCCATTCTGCTTACGCTTGCGTCGTGCTATCTCATGTGGATGATAACCTACATGGCACAGTTACATCCTCTTATTGGTTGGTGCAAAGCGCCCTTATGCCACCCTGTCCCGACTCACGACCAAGTGGATGCACAGTGCCTATCAAATCGACGGCGGAGATTTGACAAGTATCAGCACTCGGTGCTCGCCATAGCTGCAATACCAGTCGGTTCGATGCTTGTTTCCTCTGACAGAGTCTGACCAAGTCCAGTTCTGTTTAGATGTACATCGAATTAGATACTAATCTGGGTCAAATTCCTAAATCCACTTCTGGTCAACAGTCTGCCGTGTTGACGGAACTCATAGCCTCCTGTCCCACTCTGAGCGGCCCGTGTCTGTCCCATTTCCGTACCAGTTTGCGGCCCAGCCGTCCTCACTGCTGACTTGAGTCCAGCCAATGTCTTCGTGGCGACATGGAGCACCATCATAGGTCACACCAATGTGTACGCCAGAGTCGAACGAGGTTTCTCCCACATCGTAGTCGGATTCATCGTCCTCGCACATGACGTCCTCGGTCTCCATTAGCGTGCTTTGTTCGGGACGATGATTGGTAAGTTCCCCGACCAGTTGGATCTTCCAGTTTCCGCGCTGTTGGCCGGTAACTCTTTGTATGACTAGCTTGGTACTTTGTCCCACAACGTCGAACATCACATCTATGGACCCACCACACAAAATGGGCAGGTTATCCGCGAACCAAAGTTCCTGAACCCCGAGGGTCACTTCTCTCCACTGCTGAAACTTGACGACCATTGCCTCCTCGATTTCCCTGAAGTCCGAAGGGTGCCCTGCGCGGGGGTGCGCTTCGTGGTGGTGCCTCGCTACTAACATATGCGGTTGGTTATTCGCGCTCCGGGTGGCTTGCGTTCCGCGTCCTCTAGCTGCCTTCGAGAAATGATCATCCAGCCGCCTAAAAGTCGCAACCTGAGTAGCGCCGCCTAGGATCCCGTCTCGTCCCCAAGGATCTTGTTCCTTGGGTATCCCGATAGTTGCAGTCTCTATTGCGTATCCCCACTGTTGCGCGACACTCTTGCACCAAAGCACGAATTCGTCCACGGTCCATTCGAACTTGTGGTCGAAATGCCGGAATACCCGGTTGGTGCGACCGGTCGGGTCGGGATACCCTTGTGGATCCGCGGCTCCCGGTGGTGACCATCGTTGGTTGAATGTGTACGACGGAGTAGTGACGAGGAACATGCGAGGTCGGTACACGCCAAGTACGATAGGGGCAACATGAACGAGGATGTTATCCGTCAAATGCTCAATGCTAAATCACGTGGGTACTCATCAACGAGACAACTATAGGATGACGCGATGAAACCTTACAGCTCGCTGGCGACGATACACTGCACGTTGACAAACGCGGGGTTGATCGCGTCGACGCTGCCCTGCCATAGTTCGACATCCAAGGGCTCCCAGCGCGTATATAGAGGGTTCGTGGATGCCGGGGATGTGTATTGAGCGGCAATCTCTAGTTGGGAAGACAAAATGTCCAGTCCTGCGATGCGTGTCGCATGCAGGTCGGGTGTATCCTCGTCATTCAAGCCCACGTTGTCAAACAGCGAGCATAGTTCGTGATCGTCGTCGTGAAAGTGGTTCGGTTTCAGCCAAGGGGTGGGCTGGCAGAGTGTTGCAAGGAAGGCGCCTTCGCCACATCCGATATCTACGATCTGTATGTTTGTGTTAGAGACCAGTATCCGTGAACGCGATCGAAAGCATTGGTCTGGATTGCCATCACACGAACACGAACCTCGGTGAGCCGTTCACGCCGCAAAGTATCTAATATCCACATTCTTCGTTGGTGATGCAATGGAGGGAAGAACGTGACTCTGAGGGGTTCGCCGTCATTTGCCATGACAATCTCATTAAGTGATCAGACCGATCAAGAGGTGAGGCTGAAGAGACGATCACTGGCAACTTGGACGACACAACGAGGGGAGTTGGAGGAAGGCAGCGAGGGCGTCGCAAGTATGTCATATACCACGCACAGGCCTGAGGCACTCCGTCGGAGAAGACCCAATAAAGTCACAATGGATCACCGCCAGTACGTAGGTGTCCCCACTGTGGAACTAGTTAACTAATAATACAGGACCAAAACAGCAACGTTATCAGCATGTGCGACGTAACAACCTATCTGAATCTTGATACCGAACAGGGAGGGAAGCGAAGAAGGAAATGCAAGCAGCACACACTATGGGAGCAAGAGCAATGCAAGTGTAATGTACGAAAACTCGACGTGCAGGGAGAATGTCTAAGGGGGTCTACTAAGATTATGTTTTGAGCACAAGTGAACAGGCTGGGTTCTTTCTCACACAAAAAGCCGAGACGGAAGCAATGAAGGGATCAGACCAAGGCAGCTGATTGTAAGTAACCCCGGAAGATGGAGTCCCGCACTGTATGATTTTGTTGGTGAGGAACGGAACCGTGTTACCTAGCTAAATACATACCGTTACCGATGATGCTCTGTGTAGCTCTCGTATCCTGTGATAGACAAGTAAATGTCGGTGGAATGCAAAGGTTCCTGAAACAAGAACACTGACCGTAACGTTGGTCATGTGCGTATACAAGACGCGTCGGTTCTCGTTATTCCTCCTGTGGACTTGCAAAAAGTGTGACCGGAAATATTGCACTACTGATTCGTACTCGTTGGGACGGTCTCCGTATGACAAAATGCTTACCCCGTGTGAGTGAAGAAATAAACACATGAACGACACCTACTATTTGGAGACCAACAAGCCTCGCTCAAGTTTTTTTTTCAGGATGTCAGTCTTGTCTGTCCAACGAATGTCTGTTCAATCCCTATTTTGGGGAGTATAAGGCAAGACATACTGAGGAACAAAACTAGGTGAACTTTTTTGAGGA
>JBBPTD010000690.1:0-18829 GCA_038093895.1 Boletus aff. mottiae
CGACCACGGCCTTACTAAGGGGGTAATTCTCTGCCCCACTAAGAAAACTGTCTCCGCCCAAGGCATTGCCACGCTCTTTTTCCACAAAGTTTATAAACGCTTTGGGCTATATGACAAGATCATCTCCAATCGTGGACCCCAATTTGCCTCTGCCTTCACAAAAGAACTGGGAAAACTCCTGAACTACGACCTCGCCCTCTCCACCGCATATCACCCTCAAACGGATGGCGAAACAGAATGCGTAAATCAAGAAGTGGAAACCTATCTATGGATCTACTGTGGAAATAACCCGGCCTCATGGTCAGAATACATGACTCATGCCGAATTCGCCCACAATCACCGCACCCATTCTGTAACCAACCAATCTCCGTTCTATCTCATGATGGGATACGAACCCCGCGCCCTTCCCACCATCATACCCGATTCCCATATCCCTGCAGTAGAATCCCGCCTCAAGGAACTCACCGCCACGAGAAACGAAGCCCTTGCCGCCCACGAACTTGCTCGCCAGGTAATGGCTGCCCGAGGAAACAGAGGCTTCGTTCCATTCGCTAAAGGAGACAAAGTATGGCTAGAAGCAAGGAACCTGAAACGCTGCTCTCCCACTCCAAAGTTTGATCCGAAGCGAGAAGGACCCTTTGTCATCACAAAGGTCTTATCTCCCCTCACTTATCAACTCCGCCTCCCGAAAACCTGGAGAATTCACCCCGTCTTCCATGCTTCTCTCCTATCGCCCTATCACGAAAACACCGTACACGGCCCAAACTTTCCTTCTCCACCACCTGACCTTATCCAGGGAGAAGAAGAATATGAAATAGAAAAGATCCTACGTCACCGCGGTCCCCCTTCTCGCCGCATGTTCCTTATCCGATGGAGAGGCTACTCTGCAGAAGAAGACTCTTGGACCCCAGAACGGAATCTGAAAAATGCAAAGTCCGCCCTTTCTGATTATAAGAAGCTTCATCCCTCCGTCTTCTCCCCTCTGTAGACCTTTCCACTACAACCAACATGTCCTCCCAACAGACCTCCCCCACTTCTGAATCTTCTGTCACCGCTTCGACCCCGCCTTCTCCCTCCTCCACACTTGCCGACCCCAGATGGGGCTCCAACCCCATCGACGCCATCAAATCCCCTACCCACACTGTTACTTTCCACGTTACCCCTAATGAAACTGTATCCATGTCCATTCATATTGCTCATCCTACTCCCCACTCCCCTACTACGTCTTCCTCTGTTCGCTTTGCTTCTCCCCCCATATTCAGCCCCAGACCCGTCCTCGCAGTTGATATCCCCATCTACGCCAACACCGTCAGAGAAGGAACCCCTTCCCCCCACTACGTAACCAACGTCGCCCGCTATATCTGCGATACCGGCATGGCCATCCCTATCGACTCCCATCTGGATATGAACTCCGCCTTCTTAGCCCTGTACAAAGCCTTCCATCAGACCCAACACCTCTCCCTTGTCACCAATGAGATCACCACCTTCTCCACAGATCGCATGGACCGTAACTGGGTATCGTCTACCCAGCAGAACATCCTACGAGAACTCCATCAAGTAATGTACCAAATGGAGTTTGGAGAATTCCTCCAAGACATCAACAGATACGCTGTCGAGCTCGCCGCCTCCAGAATTGCCAACTCTGGAGTATATCCTCTACGACGTGATGAGGATAGTTCTTCTTCTCCTTCCTATCACTCGGCGCGCTCCCCCTCTACCATATCCGCATCGTTATCCGCCTTGTCCCCGGAAGAACTCCATGTTATGAACGAGACCGAGAGAACCCACATCCATCAGAGCCAGTTGCGCTATGGTCACCTTCGCACCAACCCCCTCCTTCCTTCCGACCCAAGATACCGCGACGCCTGCTTCCAGTGCCATCGCTTAGGACACATTTGCCACAATTGTCCTGTGTATCAATGCCCAGTCATGGGCTGTCGTCAATGGGCCCCCGGACATAGCCAGGTGAACTGTCCTATTGCCACTTGCCGCCCTGTCCTCCTTAGCTGGCTCTCAGCCACTCGCTCCCCGGGACACCAACCCTTGGCCGTACGCATTTCTGGCCACTCTCGTGGGACCCCCGCCCCCGAATCTTTTCGCAACCCATGACGAGGTTTCAACACCTCTTCCGGTTCCTCTCGCTCCTCTCATTCCTATTGGTCCTCCAACTCTGGACGTGGTCTCCCCATCCCTCCTCCTCGTAGGTCTGCTTCCCCCGCACGCCGCTCCCCCTCTCCCGAATTAGATGATGTTATCGACGAGACCGGTTATGCTAACATCACCAGTTCCCCCGGATACTCCTGCATGGGACTTTAGTGGCCTTTCGACGTGGTCTCAGGGCTAGTAAGGGGGTAATGTTACAACTTGTTCTTTCCTTCTCTTCTCTTTACACTTCTCCCATACTCGTCTTGTACTTACATCGAACTTGCTTGTTCGATCCTCTATGTGGACACTATTTCTTTTATCGCTGACTCACCAACGCTTACCTTCCCTATCTCTTATCTCAATTGCTTCGTCAGCGATTACTTCCCCCACGTTCCGTCTCCTTCTATCACGTTCTATAACCTGCCCTGATTATGCCTACCCTTAATCTTGTAACCGGGTATATAAACCCGCTATACCTATCCTTGTACTTTAGCTTAGATCTCCTCGATCAACACCTTGAATCTATTCCCTTGTCTCAAGCTCCTTCTGGCACTCGACCAGTCGCTTTGAACCTCTGAACCTAGAAACCCTTGTGTTCCCTAAGTGGAACGTCTTCCTTGGACTTCGTGCTACCATTAAGTGCACGCTATCTCTTTGAACCTTTGAACCTTAGTCTTTTGAGGCTACACTCGTCCCTACCCGGGCCAAGCGTAACAGCTTCCGTAGAAGACAGAGCTGTGGTCTTTTGTAAGTGTGAGTTCCACAAGAACACACCATCTGCAAATTTCAGGTAGAAACCTGTTTGCGAGTGAGACGTGACTTTGTCTTGTCCCCAATCAGAGTCAGTGCAGGCGATGATGCCTTTACCAGTCTTGCCACTGTATACAAGAGAGTAATCTTGGGTAATAAGAAGGCACCAGCAGATGTATAGAGCCTTGTTCAGATGCTCTTCTGATGGGTTTGTAGACATGCGGGTGAGTTGTGTTACTGCATATGAAATGTCAGGTCTTGTGCTGATCATAAGATACAGCAATGATCCAATGACCTGTTGGAATTGCATCCGAAGTTCTGGTTGGATGGGGAGATCATTCTTCTCTGGGTAGTAGCCCTGAGGGAGAGGGGTGTTGGTGATTTTTGTGTTAGTCATGCTGCATCGCTCTATGACTTTGTCGAGGTATTCTTGCTGGTCTATCTAAAATAGTTTGACCATCTTGACATATGTTCATTCTTAGGAATTTACGTGTTTCTCCTAAGTTGTGACAGTCCCATTTCTTCATGAATGCAGCCTTAACCTTGTCTACGAAAGGTTTGTTGAGGCCACAGAAGATGGTATCGTCTACGTAGATGATTGCTAGGACGAGCTCTTTGCCCTTGCGATAGATAAATAGACCAGCATCTGTTTTAAGACATGTGAAGCCCAGTTCTTTCATTGATTTGTCAAGTTCACGCCACCAAGCTAGTCTGGCTTGCTTAAGGCCATATAGGGCACATAGTAGTCTTAAGACCTTTCCTTTGAGGTGAGGAGGCATAAAGCCTTCAGGGAAGTCCATGTATAATTCTTCATCCAGTTTGCCATATAAATAGGTGGATTGGACGTCAAGACCTGTGATGTACCAGTTCTCTGTTGCTGCAATGGTGAGCATGCACTGCACTGTCTCGAAGCATACAACAGGGGAGAATATCTGATTGAAATCAATCCCTTCTACTTGGGAGAAGCCTTTGACAACGAGCCAGGCTTTCTTGCTACTGTCTGATTTTACATCAAAGACCCATTGGTTTTTAATAACCTTCCTGTTTGCAGGTCGATCCACGATTTCATAGACTTTGCAGTCCTTGAGTATTTGTAACTCATCGTGGCAGGCTTTATGCCAAAGGATTTGTTCCTCTTGTGGTAACTTGAGGATGTTGCGGTATGTCCATTCACGGTCATTCATGTTGGACTGTTCTATTTCCAGCAGAAAGGCATGGCTGCAGAGGTATGAAACCAATGTGTCTCCCCCTTCCCTGGTGATGTGCTCTATGTCATCTTCTGATGGAGGCATTCCTCCAGGGATAATGGGTGAATCCAAAGGTCCAGCCGGTGCTTCTCCAATGAGTCTGTGCCAGTCAGAGATGTGTTTTCGATGTCTTGAAGCTGCTTTAGCGGTTTGCGGCCCTCCCCATACACATTTCTGGGACAAATGGGGGCATGGCGCACTCACTGTGGGCGCTCTGGCCGAGCAGGTGGAGGTGGAGGCAGACAACAAGGAGGGGTAACTGGAGGTGCCAGCATGGCCGGCGGCAGTGTAGGTACCCTAGGAGGTGCTGCTGGAGGTGGAGTAGGTGGCCTGAGGGCCTGGGGGCCAGGTAACAATGGACGGTAGGAGGAGCAATCTCCGCATCTGACTCCTGGTCCATTTGTTCAGAATCTGAATCTGGGGATCTGTCATCATGAGAGTGAGAATGCAGCAGGTGGTTAATGGGCCAGTGTGGCTGAGCCTTTGAACACCTTGGGAAGAGATGCTCATCAAATATGGCATGAGCCGATGTGTGTAGTGTGTTGTTAGGGTGCATAAAGAGGTAGTTTGAATCACTACTGGCGGAAACGCCTAGGTAGATCATCAGTTGCAATTTAGGCTGTAATTTGCCTTTGCAAGTCTTGACTGGTAAGTGGACGTATGTGCCACAGCCAAAAACCTGAAGATGCGAGAAAGTAGGCTTTTTGCCTGTGAGCATCTTGGATGGCGTTTTCCATTTGAGCCAATGAGAAGGGGTGTGATTATATACATGAAGTGCATGCAATACCACGAACTCCCAATAGGAATTGGGCAGGCAAGCCTGCAGTCGCATGGGTTGTGCTTTATTCATAATAGTATGGATTAAACATTCTGCGTGTCCATTCTGCTGGTGAGCATAGGGGGCGGATTGTTGTATATGTATGCCATTATCACGCATATACTCAGTGAAAGCTTTGGAGGTGTATTCTCCCCCTGCATCAGATTGCCAGTGTTTTATTATGGTGTTGAACTGAGTATGCACATAGGCGTGGAATTGCTTGGTTGCTTTGAGCATTTGATCCTTAGTTTTAATTAGGACCAGCCAAGCCATGGAGGTATAGTCATCATAAAAGACGACAGCGTACTTGTACTTGTGGTACGATTCGATTTCAGATGATTTGAGGTCAGAATGAATTAACTTAAAGGGAGCGCTTGCGTGCTTCTTGCTATGAGGAAAAGTATGGTTTGGTTGTTTACCAAGCTCACAACCAAAGCATATAGAAGCAGTGGATGGAATATTGACATCCGGAAAGTCCTTGATGTGCTTCTTTGCAGTGCAGAGCACATCGCGTGAAAGGTGGCCTAATCGGTGGTGGAGGTGTTCATAGTCCATAGAGGCCATAGACAACAAGTCAGCTTGAGGACGAACAGTGGGTGCACACATCCAGTACATTGTGTTGCTATGAGAGTGGAAACTCAGTATCAGTTGCTTAGTGCATTTATCAAATATATTGATATGACTGGGAGTGGTCTGGAGTGTCATGCAGGTGTCGGTTAACAAGGTACCCATAGATATGAGCTTTATGGTGCATGATGGCATGTAAATGACCGGCGATAACCACATAAGTCTACCTTGGAAGTGAATAATCGCTGTACCTTTGCCTTTAATCGGCACACAACCATTAGCCGTCTGAGAGTAGGTAGGTTGGGTAAACGCAGAATACTCAATCAGATTGTCTAGATCATTGGTGTAATGGGATGAAGCTCCTGAGTCGAGGAGCCACATGTCATGAGGAAGGTGGTCATCATGTTCTCTTTCCTTTCCTTTACTTTTAGTTGTTTTCTGCTTTTTACAGCAGTCACACATGGAGAAGGGAGGAGCAGTAGTTGCATCATCTACATCTACTACAGGTGTATGTAAATTATATACAATCTGAGGCAAAAAAATCCACATGTCAGTGCCTGCTAGAGACAGACAAAGGAAGAGAGGGACTTGCCACTGGGCACTGTCATTGACAAGTCTCTCCATGAACTCATTGACTTCCATGTCACTTTGGCTCATCGCCACCTCCTCTATGTCGCTTTCATTCTTTTGAGGGGATTCAGCAGGAGGGGTCTCCTCAATATGTTCAAGGAGAGTGATGGAGGCAGGAGTGCCAAAAGGGCCGTCCTCCATGAAGGCAGAGTGAATGTGCTGGTGATGGAGGCCAGTGGCAGCCGGTAGAGATACATCCTCTGGGACATCTGGCAAGAGCATATTGTCCTCAAGCCAGTTGTGGATGGAGTAGTATTCTTGGTAGGTTTCTTCATCGTTCTGATATTCCATATCCCATTGTGGGAGATTGAAATTGAAACCTGGGAGGTCTTCCCATGCAGGACCATAAGGTCCTGTCCAGTTGCTGTAGGGGTGTCCTTCTTCCCATGAGGGACCAGGAGCATCAGACCAATTGATGGTTGGGTCATCAAAGCTTTCAAGGATGGTGAGATGTTGAGGGATAGGCATTGTGGTATGTAGGATCTTGAAAGATGACGTGTCAGTTTGAACCAGTAAAGGGAGTGAGAAAAAACATTCACATCACTGAACAGTCAGAGCTTTCCAGAATGTAGGGTCATAGTGACCCCCTACATCCAAAGTCTGATGGCTGCTGCTCTTGAGCATTGCCACATCAAAGAGCATCTGGTGTTTCCACTCAGGATGGCCTGTGTCCAAGGGTTTCATCTATGAGCAGATGACAAGCAGTAAACTGCATTGTCAGAGCTGTGGGGTGTTACAACTCACCTTGGCAACGCCCGGTTGCACCACTCATCTCTTTTTCTTTGAACCTAGACTTTCTTAGACCGCCCTGTCTCTGGAACCATGTCCTCTGCCTCCTAGTTCCCTGCCTCCTTGTCTCCTTTAGATCTCCTTGAACTTCCTAAACACGTGTGTAATCTTTGTCTTCTTTAACACATGTCCTGTCTTCTCTTCTCTTTGATCCCTGTGTCTTCGTCTTCTTTGACTTGTGTCATGTCTTCTCTTCTCTCTGATCCCCGTGTCCTCGTCTTCTTCGCCTCATGTACTCTTATCTTGGACCCTGTACCACTATCTTGGTTCCCCAGATCCCCTCGGACTTCTTCGTATCTCCCTGTCTCTGTACTACTTACCTTTCTTGTCTGGGTCTGTGTGCAGCCATGACCTCTATATAAGGTCTCGTCTATTTACCTTGTACCCTAGTCTAGTCTACTTTACAATGGACACCTAGTCTATGCCAACTCCCTTGTACTCCAAGTCCACCTAGCAGGCTGGCAACTCTGAACTTCCATGTCTTTGGCCAAGCACCCCCTTTGCCCATGAGGAATCATGCCCTCATCTCTTGTTCACCTTGAATGCTTGGTCAACTCTTGCCAGCTAAGGTTCTACTTCTTGGTTCCACCAGCCATCGCTGCTATAGTGGGACCAGTCGTAACATTGGGCTCATAACCTGTTGCAATAGCTGGTAGCCGGCATTGCCACATGGGCTGCCTAGGAATCTACTCTAGAGTTACTTACCTTGGAGGGTTGGGAGTTCTCAGAGATGATAGCAGTTGCTGGTCAAGAGCAATCTTTTGTATTCAGACTCAGTTGAGTCTTATATATGCTTTGTAATGCTTACTTAATATAAGGTCATGTGACTGTAAGTACACATCCTTTCAACAATAAGAAGTAGTTAGTAAGAGACAAAAGTTGGCCAAGGTATCAAAAAGAGTGTAGCATATCAGGAGTGACAATAATGGATGTTGATGAGGGTGAATGGACAAGGGCAGTCATGGTTAAATACCTTCATCACAATGACCAATCATGGGTACTGGGCCCCAGTCAATGAATGCCTGAATGTCAGACTCGCCAGCAAGTCATATCAAATGCAAGAGCTACAATGGACAACCACAGGGCTGTCTTTGCAACAATCAGCTTCAAATGCAAAGCAATAGACTGCAAATTGTAGCTACAGGGTTAGATGAGATACTAAAAATTATTTACACAAGGGGACGTACTGAATCAGGATTGATAACCACTACAGGGTCATTTGAGTTCAGTATTTGAAATGGCACCCAATGGCAGTCTAGACAATGAGCAGTGAGGTTGGATGGGTTCAGTGTTCAAAATGACACCTAACAATGGACTAGACAAAGAGCAGCAAAGTCAGTTGGCTGAGAAAAAAAGTGAATGGAGACTTACTCATCCCATTGGAAGCTAGTGAGTTCACTGACATAAACTGGAGGACAACAGTGGGGCTGTGAAAGGAGACCCACCTCTTGCCTTCTCTCTGTCGACTACATCAAATCCCTAATGCTGTGCCATAGCATTCAGCAAGCAGATCACACCTGCAGTTATTGCAAACATACCTTTACAACTGCCGGTGGTGTACATTGTAGGAACCCAAGGTTCCTTGTGTCCATATCTCCTCCTTTTCCCCTTTTACAGATAACAGAAAGTCATTGGTATTCACCCTCCAAGAATCCGTTACATTCATGTCCTGTCTGAGTCATGTCCAAGGTCTGCATTCACATCCGTATCCGTTTCATTATATATCCATGTGAATGGTCTGTGTACTAATCAGTCTGGCATTGTATGTGACAGATACCTTCTCAGTCCTTTTCATTTACCTGTTTCTATCTTGGTATTGAGGTGCACAGCCTCGTAGAGTCAGCATCGCCATTGTATGTGGCCTCGGATCTGTCAAACTGGTACCGGTTGCCCTTGAGTCACTACCTGATGCAGGGCAGATGTGTTTTTGACCACCACCATTTTCATGTACATATCAAAAACTAATTTCTATATTGCTGTGACTTTATCCGAGCACCCTGATAAGTTTTCACTACATACAATCTCCGCTGTCACACATTGGGACTAGGTTCGGACACAGTCCAGGGTATGCCCTGGACTATAAAAAGTCCTGTTTTAGCTACAGAAAATCATCTACCTTTGGATCCTTTTCTTGTCTGACTCATAAAAGGCTTCATTGGTTGTCATCAAACATCATCCGTGTTACAACTCGTTCTTTCTTTCTCTTCTCTTTACGCTTCTCCTGCGCTCGTCTTGTACTTACATCGAACTCGCTTGTTCAATCCTCTATGTGAACACTATTTCTTTTATCGCTGACTCACCAACGTTTACTTTCCCTATCTCTTATCTCAATTGCTCTGTCAGCGATTACTTCCTCCACGTTCCATCTCCTTCTATCACGTTCTATGACCTGCCCTGATTATGCCTACCCTTAATCTTGTAACCGGGTATATAAACCCGCTATACCTATCCTTGTACTTTAGCTTAGATCTCCTCGATCAATACCTTGAATCTACTTTCTTGTCTCAAGCTCCTTCTGGCACTTGACCAGTCGCTTTGAACCTTTGAACCTTGAAACCCTCAAGTCCCTCTGTGGGACGTCTTCCTTGGACTTTGTGCTACCATTAAGTGCATGCTATCTCTTTGAACCTCTTGACCTTAGTCTTTCGAGGCTACGCTTGTCCCTACCCGGGCTAAGCATAACAACTTGCGAAGTATGGGCTTTTACCCCCCCCCCAGACCCTGGTGCACCAGGGTCAATGGTTGTTGGACCAGGAAGCAATTGCAACAATTGGATTTGACGCTCCTGGGCCTTCATCTGGTCCAGTGACGGAGAGGTGCCTGACAGCAGCTAGCTTCCCCTATGAAATGAAACCCTCTTATTACCAGGGTCAAAGATAGTATCATCAGCAACTTCCTTGTTCGGTGAGCAATCTCCATTCTCTTCTACTCTATTCAGTTCTGGTTTGGGGAATGTTTACCTCACCCCAGGTTCTTCCCATTGTTCGACGATCAACAAGCAGCACTTCTGGACGCCTACCATCCATCAGCAACGTTTTCATTTTCTGTGAATACTACAATTCCTGCTTGAGCTCAGATACAAGGATTACACAACCAGTTGCCAAATCAACGCAAGTTGGACTGGTCAGTCTGGCTGAATGGCAGTTCAAGGAACCTGAACCAATTAAGAGGCAGTGGTGGGTCAGACAAGGCATTCTTGAGTCTGAATCTTGGAAGCGAAGCTGCTATTCATGCCATGTCCACACCACTGTGTTCACATAGATCATTCCCCTTCATCTCGTCCCAAGAAACATCCGCGCAACCAAGCCACAACCTCCCTCATCGACAACCCTTCAGTGGCCCTTGCGCTTGGATCGTGAGTATCCAAGTCACATCACTGACAGACCAATTTAGTCAGCGTCCTCCCTCGATGGACCATCATACTGAGCTTCAGCATATCATACAATCGGTCTGTTCAGCCCAGCACCACCACGCAACTTCTCTGACAGCTTCCACAGAAATTGGCATCACGGACAGCATGTCTTGATATAGGCCAACTAAGAAGCGTGCAACCAACGCCCTCAAAATGGCTGCGAATGCAGTAGACAATCACGACGTCCGTCCGTCCTTCCAAAGACCCAACACGAAATGTCAGGTTTTCCAAAGAAGTTTTGCATTGAGCAAGGCGAAGACCCGAAACCACAATTCTGGATGAAGAGATCAAGGCTGAGCTACATCTCCAGTTCCCACCGTGGTTCATTGCTTGACTGCACATGGATGATTGGCGGAAATTTGACAATAGTGTACTACCGTGCCAAGTGCTTAGTACTTGCTTACATTTGTAACGGATTCACTTGCAATATTATATTGACTGCTTAATTACTTATATACTGAACCACACTTGAACCAGTAGTGTGATCTCGACAAGAATTACTTACACTGCTCAACACTACTGACACCACTTGGCTACTTGGCAAGAATGACTTATGTCGCGAGCCGACTGTCGGAGTCCGAACACTTTGAGTGGATACCCTGTGACATTGTCTGTGACATTGTTGTGGTAACTACATCGGAGCTCGAATACATGACTCATCCTGTCGTTTCGCAACCTTGAGACCACCGTTATATAGATATATTGCTCAGAAATGGGGTGTTTCAGCACCTGCTACCTGCCTTTTGGAGCAAGCGTAGCGAACAACCATGGCGAGATTCACGTGAGAAGTCAATGCCTAATGAGTTCTTATTTGGAGGTAAATACGCCGCCGTGCGCGTCGCTCGCACCGAACTCGACTTTTGCTTTGCTACCACCAAGGAAGCTTGTCGCTCTCCGTTCCTTTCAAACATTCAGGATGTCAAGTGTGGGAAATGATGTGTCAGAGCTCCTCCAGGTGGCTGCCGACCGCCCACCCTATCGCGCAAGTGACCTTTGCGCCGAGATGTCTATAACTTATAATAACTCATTCGTAGCCCCGTTCCTTTCAAACTCGGCCGGACCAGAATCCCCCTCGACACAGAGACGTAGATCCCCTTATCAAGCAAGAAATGAAGAGTCCGGTAGTCACCCGGAACGTCGATCCTCTCAGCGTCTTCCCGTACGCGGCTCTGCCCCAGGACTTCAAGAATCCGAAACGACCCCTAGGTGAAACACCACGTGAAGTACTACAAAAGATTCTTGCAGCGATGCAAAGCCTGTATGTCAATGGCCAATGGGATTGCTGTAGTCGTGGCAAAGATGCCGAGAACTCAGTTGCTAGACTATTCGAAAGCGTGAGTTTGAAGCCGTGGAAGGGAGGTCACGAAGCTGATTACATGGCGTATTAGGTGCTCTCCCGTGCTTATAGGACAATAGGCGATGTGCCAGGTGTGCATTGGCGGCACCATGCAAGCTCCAGGGTTGAGGGCGGCAGAAAACCCGACGTCATCCTTGTCCCAAATGGGTTTGAAACTACCGAACGTGTGCCCGCCAGCGCAATGTATGCGTATTGCGAGGTCAAACAAGACAGTTCCCCGTCCCTGGACACTGCCGCCCTCATCCAAATGATTGAGCTCGCTGGCCTTGTCGTGACATCCCAGATCGGCCGTCGCTTCTATGTCTGCATGTCGTTGTGTGGCCGGCAACTCACCCTCGGTTGTTTCATTCGGGGCCTGTACGCGTTTACGCAACCTTTCAACATCGACGACGATCCTATCCTATTCCTTCATATCCTTCTGAGTCTTAGCGCCGCTGAAAGAAACAGTATCTGGACGGGCTTTGGCGAAAAACCTAACAAGGGGGGTCTCACGTATGAACGCCCCATCGATCTCAACAACGACGTTGTTAGTTATACAAAGTTTCCATTATTCCGAGCCTTTGGCATAGCCGGAAAAGGCACCGTCGCATCCGCTGTCACTTATGACCATCCGGACTCTCAAAACGAACTTGATGGCGTCCTCAAAGAGTGCTGGGTCCTTGAGCAATGGCCAGACGACATCGACATCAACATTATCCTGAACACCCGCATACCCGCACCTGTCCCCAAAGAAGACGAAGAGGTCCTAGGAAATGCTGATATTTACAAAATCTTCTCTCGATGCGAGAAACCGACACCCGAGGTCGATTGGGACTCGGTGAACCACCTTCCAGGTATACCTATCACAACCGAATGGAAAATAGCGACACACCTGATGCCTAAGGATCTTCCCCATGACGCTGATGTGTGGGCTACGAAGGATTCGTACGTTATGGAGCCTGATACGACGAAGAACATAATGAGAAGGTTTCGGGTGATGGTAAACTCCAAGTCGATGGACCTGCGATACGAGCCGCGCAAGCACATCTATGTCTTATCTCGCACGCATGGCATTCCGATCCAGTATTTCTCATGTCGCCAAGAATTCTTGAATGCATTCATGGGTGTTCTCGTGGGTGGGTGGGCGTTGTCCTGACAGGGCCAAAGGGTCACTGATACTCTATATAGCTCACTACAACGGAGTACGCAAGGGCATTCTCCATTGTGATGTCAGTATGGATAACGTGTGGATCCGGATCATTTCACGCGCCGTCGAAAAGGCACTCCCTGATGTTAGCTGTGACGATTTTGTTATGCGAGCGGGCATGCTGGGTGACTGGGGCTCAGGGATGGACCTGCTGCACACCAGGAGTGAGGGCAAGTTGGGAGCTGTTACCGTAAGATGACCTTGGTCAGCGCGCTCGCTTGCTCATGCTTTCTCGCAGGGAACATTGCCCTACATGGCCACTGAGCTGCTCTCCGACAAAGGTCGGCGCGGAGAATTGAAGCATACGGTTCTGCATGATCTCGAATCCATTTTCTGGGTTCTGTGGTCACTATCTGTCACCCAGGCTGGCCCCTATGACACATTGAGGGAATGGACTGACCCTACGCAGGTCAGGCTCACTGCCGCTTCTCCTCCCACTCTTACTGCCACTGTGCTGCCAGGCATGTGCTCTACATCCTCTGTGACACCGGTGGCAATTCCTACGACAAACTTCCCTGTGGCAGAAGCATTCACGGGGTATACGCGTCGTGCCAAGGATGCAAATGATCACCCTGTTCCTGCATGGCTGACAGATGTGAACCACCCCTGTACTATCGATGAAGTATATCTATGGAGGACTTCGGCGAATGTGGACCATATCTTGAAACCTATCAGCCCTTACTTCCTGCAAGGAGAAGGTGGTGCAGCGTTCACGAGAGGAATACAGAGGCTTTATCAATTCTTCAAGCACCAGGACACCTGTAACGAGAGGATCACCCACAGGAGGTTCATTGATATATTGAAGGACATGCGAGATGCCATTGATGTCGGGGAAGATATTCCAACTGTGAAGGTGGTGCAAGCGGGTCGGGAAAAGTATAATGGGTGGTTGAAGGACAGACAACATTTTGTTTGTCGATATGCTCCAGCTACCAACTACAGGACAGGGTCGATGGGAAAACGCGCCCGGGATTCGGAAACTGGAGCCAGAGCCAAAGGCGACAACCAGAAACGGTCGTGCCACTCGCAAGCTTTTTCGGATGGCCCAGCGGGTCCCTTGGTCTAGGCGACACCCGTAGATGATAAAAGTATAGATTACAATTTGTCGACAAGTCAATGTGAGCGATGGCACAAGTGGCATACGGATGCGTGGAGCATCTTGACGTGTCATATGCATATTAATTGGCCATATAGCCTGTTTGATGCTGTCTTTGATTGGTATGTCTATGACGAAGCAGTTGAGACGACTTGGACTCCAGGGTGACATTCAAGTTCGCGATTGTTCACGCACGTGGCCGTCGAATGCACAAGCCTGATTATCGTGTGTTCCGTCGAAGAAAATGATCCCAAAGCCATTTACCGTTGTTTCTCCGTTGCGGTATGTTAATAGAGTCAACCTTTCTTCGCCGTTGGCATGACACTTCACATCCGAGCTGCGAGCCCTCCCCAGAACGCTTGTGTTCAAAACCGTGGACCGCGGGAACTTGACTGACCACGAATGACATCACGCTCGAGGTGATTGTCATGAGTGTTCCAAACCTACCTCTTCTGCCCATCGCGGCTATCAATCTTGGGACGACTGACAGGATTAGGATCCGGGTAACTTCAAGACTGTGTCAACGCCTACACAGCGCCGCCGACGCAAGCTGGACACCACTCCACCAGTGTGACGAGACTCCCAAGCCCATCTGCATGTGGTGTACCCATGGTCAACGAGACGTATGTGTCCACATTATTGTTTGGCACTCGCTCACCATGCTATCCAGTGCACTTGGCCTGAAGGCGTTCCCACCGCAAAACGGAAGGAGAATGTCGATGGCCGGCCCTTGATAGCAGAGTCTGCTGGTGATGCAAAATAATACCAATCCCAGACTGTGATGCAATACTTGACCTAGATGTGCTTCATTGTCGACTTAGACACATCTCGGTATCCATGATGGCATCAGTATTCAGTTATAATATTGCTGTCCTATCTAAGCAGTGATGATAGCAGTGAACCTCTGCCCTTTCATCATACTCGAGCCCGTCGTAATACTTGAGTCGAGGGGATCATCTTTGAATTGCTCGATGTCATGTGTGTGGAGGGAAACATTGGGTATGACAATGCCTTGGATGAGGGATCTCTACGTGCAGCCGAAGCAGCACAGATAGTCGTCAATAACCCTCTCAAGACCACATGCACGCTGGCACATCGGAGTCGCTGGCGACCAACCTCCGAAAGATGTTGTCCTCGCTGTCACATATTTCGGTGATACATACATATTGAGAAGTATTTGGTTTCGAGGATGGCCCTCCACTCCATGATGCACTCACGATCACCTATGTCTCCAACCCTGCTCTGTTTGAAGGTAGACGTCTCCATGTAAACGCGAGGGGATCATACAACTGGAGCCACAATTGTGGATACATGGAATTTCCGGACGTACGACGATACCTGGGGGCCCAGCGGAAGAAACTGCTTCATGTTGGAATCACTCGAGGTCTCTCCCTTTGATTACTGCGCCATCAAGTCGCTGAACGTTTTCTATTATAGGTAGAAACATTTTTTGACATCCTGCTGGACTGCATCAGTCAATGTGACAAGGCATCCCCTCTGAATACTAGTATCCAGTGACTGTATGGTAGCCCTCTTTTTTCGAGTTCACACTCATTGGTAATCCACTCTTTCAGACATGAAGGACATCACAATGCAAAGATCTAATACATGGAAAGATATACAGATACATATTGGAGTAAACATGCAAATAGATCAATATCGTCCCCCCCATCATCATGATGGTGTGCCAGTGAGTGATTCTGTCTGCTCACCGGATCAATGATCAGCTCTCTCTTCCTCACATGTGGCCAACTGTTGCGTTTCATCATGGTTTGTGGTACATACTATCTGCTGATTTCCTTAGTAGATGCCTCATGCCAACATGGAAGGTCGACCACCCAGGCCACTGTGTTCCTGACTGTAGAAGACTCCTTGGATTCCATCAACCGTTGCAACAAAGTATCCCCTTCAATAACCAATGACTCCAGAACGGTAACCCATCTTCCGACTTTGTTCTCATTCGTGATCTGGAGGTCATTACTATACAAACCATATATATTAAATTAGACTGTCACATGAGATCATACTCGGTAATCATGATGGCGTCGCAGTGCGCGGTTCTGTCTGTCCGTCCTGTCGACCGTCCACAAACACCTTGTTCATGGGCACTTGAACCAACGATGAGGATGAGGTACTACGCTGTCTTCGTATGTGACCCTCTTTCAGAGTGTGCAGTGCCTCGTCGAGATCACCACGACCAAACGTCCACTGGTGTTTGTGCTTGGGAGGAGGTGCGAGGGGGTCCTCGACTGTCGACTGTGTACTCTCGATGGTCTGCGTCGACAAAGTTAAGATGAATGTCTTGTCCGTAAGCACAGTGAGCTTACCTCCTGCTTGTTGGCTGAAGGCAGCTGTGGGGTTGGTGTACGCGGCATAACGTCGATAGCTGCTTTCTGCAAGAAAATAAGTTGAAAAAAAAGAACACAATAGATGTTCATGCTTAATGCACCTGAAGCGACAACGTGAATGAACATATCATGCTGAAAAAGTCTTCCGGCTTCAAGCTATCCGGAGAGTCAAACGACTCTCCATAATAACTAAATACAGAACGTAGATTGTTCTCCATGGAGGCTGTCAGCTCTTTGAGTGCTTCGACGACATCCGAGGCTTCTACTATGAAACGCTACGTGAAGTCAGGCATATCAGAGAGGGAAGGATAGTAAACGACTTGCCTGCATGACCATGACAAATTGATCATTTGCTGAGGGATCCCTGAGCTGCTTCATCAATTGTATCTCTGCTTCGACTTTAGCGCGGGATGTGATTGCAGACTGCATAGCTTGTGAAATATTTTGGAAAAATTGTAGAGGGAGGCGTTCATCAGTCCTGTTTAGGGTGCGTAGGCAGGACAAGGCTTACTGCGAGTGGCAGGCTCCAGGTCGGGTAGCCCCTCAATGAACTGTGTCAACTTGGGTTCCGTGCGGAGCAGCACCCGCACTATGTAGTGCAGTAAAGTTGGACAATCAGGAGTGGCCCTGGCAGCCTTTGTTTCCTTTGTCTGTATCGTTCTCAACAATGCTTTCCCACAAATCAGCAACTTGGAGTTACCTTGAGGAGTGCTTCCAGGCGGAAACCCTGAGCGCTCCCATGGAAAGTTGAACCATTCAACCTATTTCCAACAGCAAGTATAGCCTGACTGATTGTGAGGTCGCTATCACCAGGAGTGTTGTATGCGTCATCTGTAACGTTCTCTTGAATAGTTGTCTCGTACGGTCTTGAGGTCAGGGCGAATCTCTTCCACCTCTAGCTTGAACCTCTGGCGGAAAATCACGCAGTCCATTCTTTGCGAAAGCCTGGGGATAGACATAATCTAGGAAGGTTTTCAGTATCACACGAAATTATTTTAGGGGACATATACCTCATAGATGAACTGGTCTGCCTTTGCGAGTTTCGTGACATCCCCAAAGTCTTTTGTACGTGTCACCTGGTGACAAATATAGGTCAGATGAACTATAGAGATGTGAGACGAGAATGACAAACTTCATCGGGGGTTGGTAGTTGTTTACTGATCTCCTTGAGGTCGTCTATCGTCAGCACAGAGTCGTCCAGGTCAAGAAGGGCTTGTCGGATAGCAGAATACTCCATCTTAAAGTGAGACAACATAATGGCTGCCATCCATTGATTTAGTACAAGATCTGAACTCAGGTAAAACATTGACCCTACCCATGTTATTCGCCCTCATAGTCTCTAAAAGCGTAGCAACGTTCTGCTTTCCGATGGAGCCAGTCATGCGTGGCGGAGTTTGAGGTTGTGTGCAGTGCAGATTCAGGTGGTTGAAGCAGCGGCGGGTTGGAACCAGGGGGAGGAAGTGGGAGTGGGGTTGGGGGTGGAGATACGTCACCCCCACTGGTAGGTAGTGCTAGTAGAGGAATATTACTTCCAAGAATTCAAGGTGGCGGCAGAGGTGAGGGCAGGGCAGGGGGTGTAGGGGATGACAATAGAACCAATGACAACGCATCCTGCGAGGACTTGGGCAAAGACTGCAGAGCGTAACCTAGGGGAGGAGGAGGCGGTGGTGGTGGTGGGGGTCGAGGTCGAGGTGAAGGTGAATGTTGCTCAGAAGATTCTACAGAGTTCTGGATCTTGAGTTGATCTATCTCGCCCTTCAGTTGGGTAACTTCCTTCTCCTTCTGGGTCAACCATTGCATTAACCCATTGATCATCTGTGAAAGATGCGATAAATCATCCATGACCACGAAAGAAAAAGTACGTCGAGAGTCAATGTACCTCATTCCCAGGCTTGGGACTGGGACTGCCTTTCTTTGGCAATGGTGCTGGAGCACGTGCAGATGCTGGCGACGGATTGTCTCCAGCATATATGGCGGAGCCTTCCTGGTGATGAAGATGGTCCTGTCTTCAGCGTCGCATTCACTGTGATCAGTGAACTGGTGCAAAGAATAAGAAAAGGAGGCAAACCTCTTGAGTAAGGTCCACCAATTGTTTATGCAACCCTTGCGCCTCCTCTTCCAACACTTTCGTGTTCCCAACGGGAAGCTTTCTCCCACAAAGTCGTTGCACTGATGCGGCCAAAGTCTGCAAATAGGTCGTCCATGCCTGATCGCTGGATAATTTACATTAGGAAGTTCTGGAAGTGGTTCTGATGTTTCCATGAGCGCGGGAATATCCCAGAAGTGGTTCCGGAGGTTCCGAGATCAGAAGGCACAGGAAAGTGGTTCCTGTCATCATTTGTCAGAGCAGCTAAGTACGGTCATTTGCGCTAACTGTTTTATCTCGTGTAGTCATGCTAACCTATCTGCAGAGAGCAAAAATCTAAAGCATAATGTGTGTCTTGACTGTTTTACTTGTGTTGTTTGTTGTCAGCATAGGGTGGCA
>JBBPTD010000691.1:0-18798 GCA_038093895.1 Boletus aff. mottiae
CGCGCATGTCCATAGGGTCGTCGTTTGGTTTGATCTTGTGAATCGTGGTCGTCCCCATGCCGATGTGGTGAGGATGGGATGTCTTGTACAATACTTGACCGCTTTCATTGGTGAAGACGGCGTTGCGCACAGATTCTGAGGAGAGCGTGAGTTGCATGATGTGGTAGCACTTTGAGTCTCAGAGGGGGTTCAATTGTGACTATGAGTCAGACTCGAATGTCGGCAGAACAAGCTCCTTCCACTGCGTTCGCTGCGTCTGGTGAAGAGGTGATAACGCGCTCGATCGATATCACATCCAGCGTGTCTGCGCAGCGCCTAGAATCCACCAGTATCGCAGAATTTTACGAGATCGAACGGACAGCAGAGATCATCGTCAAGGGAGATTACAAGAGGGTCAGCCAAAGTTCACACCATTCCTCTCCGTTTCTCGACCGACACAGTATTGCTACAGGTAGCGCTTCAGTTCCCAGATGACCTCTTGCACGACGCTGTCCCCGTCTATCGCTTGCTCAAACGCAATGTGGGCCAAGGGCACGATCTGTACGTTTTGGCAGACACGTCGTACGGCAAGTGAGATACGTCCTGTCTTGCGACCGCTTCACACTCAAAAACGTACGATAACGTAGTTGCTGCGTCGACGAGGTCGCTGCCCAGCACGTCGATGCCGACTTGATGGTTCACTATGGTCATGCGTGCATGAGCAAGTGCGTTCTACATCTCACTCTTTCGATCGAATGCTGACGAGACTGGGGCAGAACGTCTCGCCTACCCGTCGTCTACATCTTTGGTCGCAAACCGATTGATACCGAGGATTGCGTTCAACAACTCAGCCAGATTTTCGCTAGCGTGCCTGACGTGAGTGAAACGGTGGCCAAGACTGTCCTATTTCGACACGAGGTCGGGTACACGTATCAAGCGGGTGAGTTTCAAGGTTCCATCTATGCGAATCGAAGGTGTACGGTGAACTTGTAGGCGACGTTGTGAAACTACTTCGGGATAAAACCGGGCTATCTGTTTTGTATCAGGAGATTCCGACCTGGATCGACCCAGCGCCAGTATCAAATCCTTCAGAGCCCGGCAATGAAAGCGAAGCAATTGCATCGTCGGATAGCCAGTCCAGGATCGACGAAGATGCCAACATCATCCTATACATCGGTGAAGAAAGTCTTACCCTCACAAATCTGCTGATGACGCATTCCTCAAGTCAGGTAAGCTTGGCTGGTTGATGATGTTTATACTAGCTCACGACTGTCCGACAGGTTTACTCCTACAATCCGATCACGAAATCCGCGAGACTAGAGTCGGAGCGAACGAACAGGCTACTTATGCGGCGTTTTGCTGCCGTTCAGAAAGCACGCGATGCCGACGTGTTTGGTATCCTTGTGGGCACGCTCGGTGTCGGTCAGTACTGGCACCCCACGATCGCCTTCACCTGACAAACGTTTGACAGCGTCTTATTTGCCTCTCGTATCCCATCTTCGCAAGATCCTTGTGAAAGCACAGAAGAAAAGCTACACGATCAGTGTCGGCAAGTTGAATCCTGCAAAGCTGGGCAACTTTATGGAGATTGAGTGCTTCGTGTTGGCGGCCTGTCCAGAGAACAGTGTTATCGAGTCCAAAGCACGTTTATCAGTTGACCTAATCGTGTCGGTTGTCCCTAAATTGCAATACAGGAATTTTATCGACCAATAATCACGCCATACGAATTGGAAGTCGCACTCCAAGCAGAGGGTACATGGAGTGGTCGTTATATGCTAGATTTTGGACGACTGCTCACCGAATATGGCTGTTGGTATTCTTCTCACTGCTGATTATATACTCTGACGCTGACCACTTTGAGAAGCTCGCAGTAATGCTTTGAACGAGGAGGAAGACCGAGATCCGGACCAACCAACATTCTCGCTCGTTACTGGAAAATACCGTCACGCGAGGCGGTTCGGTGGTAAGATACCAATACACTCGATGTCCCGGTCTCCAATGTTGTTTACCCACAGCCCCCGGACTCTCTGATGGCGATACGTCATCCCCAGATACCCTGGTTCTCCGGAACCAAGATGGGACAATGACAGTACTCCCGGGGAGTGCCGCAGGTACGTGGCGCACAATGCAAGCTTGCTTTGTGCTAATCTCGCGTACATTGTCTGACAGCGCAGTACCTGCAATCCCGATCTTTCCGAGGTTTGGAAGCGAGAGTGGGCGAAGATGCGCCGAGTATACTGGAACAGGGTCGTAGTGGCATTGCTAGGGGATACACGGATGATCACCCAACCAATGATGAGCATACTTGATCTCCAAAGCTGATAGTGTAAATTTGCACACTGCCTTTCGCCAATAATAATATTGTCACGTCAGCTTGCTTACCCTACAAGAACAAAGCGCATTTCCTAGAGGCCTTTTGAGCTCAGTTGGTGTTAGGCGAACCCTGCACGCAAGCGCGAGTCTAATATTACCGGATGAAAGAGACGCTGTCCAGGAAACTTTTTGACAACAGCCCTTTGACGATTCATGTTAGGGCGTAGCAAGTACTCTAGATAGAATACCACAAAGGTTGCTCGTCGGTATATAATCTCCACGAGTCACAGAACAAAAACCAGAACCCAAAGTGCACTCCAGCAACATCCGAAATCGCGATGGCATCCATGAAGCATGACGCCGACGAATCCCCCTATAACCAACAGGATGGGAGGCCTGCTTACATGCGAGGCCTTGGTGGTACACTTGAGAGTATGATGACTCGAGCGACCTGGATTATAAACGCTGCCATGATGATGGAATTGCCCGGGTATGTCGATGCGTCGATGCACGCAGGACCTTGCTGACATCGAGTACAGAAAATGGCGTGCAGATTTCGACGACCTTTTGACCTCGTTGGCCCAATTCAGAGAGGGTAATTGAAAGGAGACAGAGGCGTCGGGAAGTAATGAACGAAGGTGCATTAACATTAACTCTGTGCAAGACCGGGTCCGCGCGTTTACTGTAAATGTTTTTTACCTTTATTTTCTGCTGTGCCATGCACCATCCTTGTCAACGTTGGAAAATTTGTATGTTGGTTGATCTTGGTTGATACGGTCCTGACCGAATGATGACGAGACGACTTGACCAAGAATCGGACGTGCTACGTGGGGGTAGTGGTCAATGTTTCAACTTCGACATAGCTGCGAGGTCAATAGAAGAAGGGACGACTGACGTGAGGTGTGTCTGTGTCTGATGTCCGATACAGTGGGATCCTTCGTTGCGTGCCTGGACAAAAGCGTTGTGAAATGCTTTCGAATCTAAGTGGTTGTTGAGACTCTGGTGGAGCTTGTTGTGATGAGAATGGGTGTCCGAGAACAATGAAGGCTAGCTTTGGCCAGATCTAGAGTTCGACTACGAGGTGATCGGTAACTTCAGCAGTAGAAAAAGGGTAAGACTGCCAGGATTGTGTTACACAGTATTTGTTTTGATTCAGCGAGGACAAGATGACGATGATGGTGGTTTTGTTGTGAGTGTTGTGTTTTTTTTTTTCTCGCGACACCTCTCCAGTGTCTCCACACTTACAAGCTACTGCACTCCCGTCGGTAACCGCGATTGACGAGTTTTCCGAATCGTTCCCGTTGGACCCGATTTTAAGATCAAAGCAAGGTCAACGACTCGGCACCTGCCATGATACCTTTACCCCCAAATTCCAATAACCCGCCGAGCCGGGCCAATGCGCCGTGCACGGACCCCTCCGTAGCCACGTCCTCCCCTTGAGGCTTGGGCCCACCCCAAATACGGCCTTGTAATATTTCCGAGGTGAGATGGGGGACCCCGCTGCTGTCGAAACCATCCAAGCGCTGTTGCCAAAGCAAGCTTTGTCGGCATGTCCAAGCGTCTCCCCGCTTTGACACAGCTGTGGACCGAAGCATCGCGGGTCATGACGCATGGTGGATATAAGGATCATCACTTGCCGCTCCACAGAGTCCACCACCCATTTTATCACCCGCGAAATCGAAATCGTGAGCTACACATCGCACTCTCATCCACTCACCCCAACCTCAACCTCAACTTCAACCTCGTATACACTCTCATCTACTCATCATCACCATGACTGGACTCGTGGACGCCGTCGCGCTCCTGCTCCTCCAAAATATTAAGGAGAGCATGGAGACAGGGCGGATCGGCAACATGGACACTGTTCAGACCGAAGTCGAAGCCGCCATAGCTGAGCTCAACCGCACGCGACTGCTTGAAGGGCCTACTCATCTTGACGATGTCGCCGCGTATGTTGTTCTATTCGCCATACCTTTATATCAACTGACGTTCTTCCTCCAGTAAGCTACTCCTGGAAATGGGGTCGCTTCAGGAGAAGGTCGCCAGGTGCGAATCGCAGCTCGCCGAGTTTCAATCCCGGGCCGATGTTCTCAAGGAGGAAACCACTCAGATTGCCGCACGCGCGGAGGCGTGTAACTTGCTGGTAGAACAGCAGCAGAAGGAGAATGTCAAGGTTCTCGCTGCTATGGAGGGAGCGGAGGCGAGCATCTCCACTGCGCCGCCCCCTTTCCTCGTCCCGGCACTATCCCACACAGACTCTGTCTCACATCTTCCGCCTTCTAAGATGGCTGTCATATCGTTCCCCGGCGGCCCGCGAACCGTCACAATCCATCCCCCGGATAGTCCAAGCTACCAGTCGGTTATCCGTGACGAGAAAGGGGACATCATTATCACTTTCAAAGCCACCAAACCGTTGCGTCGAGAAGGCGCTTTCAGAGGTCCGCTTTCAGAAATCGATTTGCGCCAGATCACCTGTGTCTACGGTCGTGGTCCCTTAGCTGGACCTCGAGCTGCCCAACCCGTCCCATACCGGCCTGATCAGCCTCAGCCATCGTCTTGTCCCCCTCCTTCTCGCGGTCCGAGCGATATCATCGCCAGGCAGCGCCAGCTGTCTACGTCCTTACAAACGGACGCATTCGGACGCGTTCTAGCTCCGGACTATCTCATCGATGCCAAGTCTCCCTCTCTTCCTATCGGCATGTCCTCCTCTGCCGAGCCCTCGAGCGCCAAGCCCAACATCATCATTACCCCGGCTTCGACACCCCCTTCACCCACTTTCGGAAGGGGCAAGAAGCGTACCCGACCTGGCGACGAGGATGAGGGCATGCTTTCGGCCACGGAGACACGCAACGGAGCGCCTCTGCTGATCGACCCGCGGACCCTCAAGGTGCCCACGACACCCACCCCTGTCAAACGCGAAGAGTCCCAAGGACCTGCAAAACGCAAGAAGCGCCGCTCATCTGCTGCGCCTTCGGAGGCGTTGCCCGCTGAAGTGGGATCTGGATCTTGCTCGCAGGACCTGCTCGACGTTGCGCGTACGATTTGATGCGGCTTGTCATTCACATCTTTTGTTTTTATCTCTTGTATCGCTGCTTTATCTACTACTAGTTGAAGAAGAACAAACGTTTGTTTGAGTTGGTCGGGAGACGAACGGCCGTAGTTTTCCGGTTTATCCCATCCAATGTTTGTTCTACTCTACTTTTCCGTTTGGTTGATTGGACTCTCATCTGCCTGTGTCCTTGTTCTCTCGGTACGATAGTCTTACTGTACGCTTGTAATTATCTCGTTGTGTCTTGTAAAATCCAAGAGTGCCATCCTCAATATTCGCTCCAGGTGTGAACAAGATACCAAGAATTAAGAGTGAACACTATCTGTACAAGGAACATTCAAAGAACACGATTCGCTGGGAACCTAGGATCCCACCAGCGCCATGAGGGTGACGCCAGCTGCCAAACTGAACAGTGCAAGCGCCTGTTTTCCTACGCCGCTCTGCCACAAGATCGGATCCATCACGAAATCACCAGCGAGCATCTCGACGCATGCGGCGTATATGAGCAGGCCTGCCGAGATGGCGGACATGATGCCTTGAGTGAGGCGCAAATGCGCTGAGGGTATGAATTCATTAATTAGCCTTGCTCGGATCTCGGATCTAGGACAATGAAGGGCGTACCCATGTCGTCGTTGTGCGCAAAGATGAGCATCCCGAGAAGAATGCCAACAGGCGTGGTGATGGCAAAGAGAAATGCAAGTGTGGGTTTGAGTATGCTCAAATATTTGAATTCCGGCTCCCGGGGCGAAGGGAGGGAAGCTACTCTAATGCCTAAAGAAAGACCTTCGAATAGCTGATGGAATGTCAAAGCAGTTAAAAGGGTTGCTACACAAGCATCAGTTTAGCAAGGGACAGGATAGAGATCGACAAGCACGCACTGAAGTCTGGACCCGACGTTATCGACAAGGTCAGACCAATAACCAATGAATGGATCATAATGCCTAATTGTAATACCTTGAACTGGCGTGAGTGGCGAGCAGGTCGACGAGTTCAAAATCAAGCCTCACGAGTATGCCAACGATCTGCCTCTTTTTGCCTATTCTGATCTTATCTTCGTGGTGATGGAAATTATGATGTTCATGTGTACCTGTAGCGTCTACCGTATCTTCGAGCCCATGGTGGTGATGGCCAGATTCGATGTAGTGTGCGTGACCCACATCGCTCGGTCGACCGTCCGCAAGTCTCGGTGGGCCATACATGGTAGTAGGTCGACTGCGTTCGTGATGCGACAGGTGTGAACCTCGTGATTCGTGTCTGTGGTGACCTTCGAAATATTCTAATGCGTCGCCATTCACAAGGCTATGTGTAGTGACATGATGTTGAACAGCACCATAGGAGGTATCCTGGTTGTGATGATGATGGCTCAGTGGGTGATGAGAATCTGCTGTCCCTATGAGAGGAGTTTGCTCTGGATAGGGATGTTGTGCATCGGGAAACCTGGAGGGCGGTGCGCGTTCTATATCTACAGGAGATTCATCTCTCGGTGTAGATGCAATAGATGAAGATGGCGAGCTATAAGATTGCAGTCGGTTGACAAAAGACGTTGATACGTCTACATGTCCTGTATCGTTAAATGTGGAGGGGCGAGGAAAAGACAACACTTGCATTCGACAAGAAATATAGCCAACAGGGAACACAATCTAGAGGAAGTGTAAGTATGTTTCGTATTCAAATTAGGCGAAGAACACGAACACGATTAGGCCAACGCGATCGCCCACTTTCCAGCGAGCTCGTACTAGTGGGCTCCTGAGGGCTTCGAATGAGTCCTGTAGCAAGTGTACAAACGCTGTGGATAGGATGACCCCTTGATGAAATGACAACCATCAGATGTGTGCAGAAGTGTCATTGATGGCAAACGAACCCGTTCCAAAATGCTTCCCGATGAAAAATATGATTCGGGGTATGCGGAGAACCGAGATGCGTTTTGAGAGGGCTGGGAAGGAGACGGCTATGCGACGGCGTTAGTGGCTCGACGTTTACTGTGATCATATCAGCATCTCACCGAAGAGGGAAACCACGAAAATGAACAACGTGGCGACTACGCGAGAATAAAACGCTTCAGTTACTGGCTCCGTCAGGAATTCATGGAAGCAGGGGTAATCTATGACAGACAGTGAGGTGTTGTTCTGATGCGTTTGGTGAAACACACCTTTTCCAGCAACTTTGACTGGGACAGACATCTGTGATGACATTGATCGTGCAGACAAGTCCAAGGGAACTTTTTTCGAAGTTGGGAAAGAGTGTTAACCAAATACTCCTGGCAGCGCTACGCTGCAGCGGCTGTGGGAGCAATCTTATACATGGAACATGAACAAGTTGCAAGCTAGACGTTTTAAGACCCTGGAACCAATTTATTTGAGTACCTCACCAGTTATCGCTTTTTGTATGGCGGAGCATTAGTCACACACCCTTCCAATCATCCCACCACTGGCACTAGCTGTGTCAAAGAACGCCGTGCAAGCGACTTTCTGCATGACAACAATTAATCAGACATCAGTCACTGGCAGTTGCCGCAGCACCGTTATCCTTCATTTTTGGCAGCAGCTGGGTACCCCACTGGTCATGCAAAGTCCCCGCCACGCCATAGCATTTCCCACTGGCAGGAACCTGACAGGCATTGCCTGCATCCGAACTTGCGGTTTCTAGAGATATGCCAAAAATAGCTGTGAACAGACCGGGCAGATGCGGCCCTATATAACGTGACCAATGACGATCGCTACTCGGGGGGATCCTGGTTTGCAGGCTCAGACAAACCCGGTGGGCCGTTTTCAGGTTGCACCTTATTCACACGAGATCTGACCGTGTCAGAGAGTACATTGCATTTGCGGAGAGGCTGCGATCAAGTTAAACTGATACAAACAATAATCTAATGTCGTTCAAACCTTCACCGTCCGAGTATCGTTCCTCCTTCCGTTGGTGTCATTAGATGTTATGCATACGAAGCCATCTCTGCGTCGTCGTCATCTAGTTTTGGTTGTAACCCGTGGTCCGTTGCTGTCTGGTAAAAGTACGACAAGGAGAGAATCTCGATCACCACGATTCCCAAAAGGAAACAGAACGCGGCTCCACGCCCGTAATATTCCTGCGGACCACCATGCGTAGCCTCCACGGACGTTTCGATAGACGTGAACGCCGCAAGCCCAACCCCCGAACCAAGTTCGAGGGCTCCGCTGTACAACGCGCCTACCGTACCTGCCATATATGCAGGTGCAGCCTGGAACATAGCAATGCTGTGGAACGATCATCATCAGACATGACACGTACAACAGGAATGATTATACTTTGTGTGGGTATATGTCAACATTGCGCCGGCGCTACCAACAACGAAAGCGGGGAATATGTAGGGCCAGTACCCTTCTGGCTCACTACCACCTACAGCAAGTAGGATGGTGGACAGAGCAACCATGACATAACCAACGAGAATAATCGATTTCGGGCTAGAAAGTCTTGATAGTGACCCTGTGAAGCTCATCATGAATGCAGCCACGCCGATCGGGAACCTAAAGGAACATCGAAATAATTATGGGTACCCACTGGCAGTGCGTACGGATGCTTACATGTGGAGGGTGGTTGAGATGGCTGTCCAGTGGAAAACATCTTGCCACAAAGTCGTGAAAACGATAAAAACCGCACTATACCAAAGGAATGGGAACAGCGCTGAACCAAAGAGTACAGCAAAATTGCTGTAGAACCACGTGCGAGGTGGTCTATGCCAGAGTACAATCAACTCATAGGTAGGGGTAAGAGAAGGTGAGACCTACATCGCTGCCTTGTCAGCGGGGACTAGGGTTTCCCAGTAGAAAAATCCAATGATGAGCAGTACCGAAATGATCAAGGGTGCGAGGACTCCTGCGGTGGCCCAGCCATCCACTGATCCAGACGTCACCGCATACATGAAAAGAATGAGTGCGGCTGATCGACGGTGCCATTATCAGCATGTATGCGATCAAGTTTGACGAAGATAAGGCACACCAGTCAAAATAAACACCCCGATCAAATCAAGACTGCGCGAGTCAGGTCTATCTTTAGGCGCCGCGACTTCCGAAGGGATTATGAATATTGAAGCCAGGGCAACTGGAATGGCGATGATCGCAACAAACCAGAAGACCCAGTGGTACGAGGCGTATTGGACAAGAACTGCTCCGATGAAGAGCCCAAGCACTGCGAGTGTGATAATGTTGCTTGCAAAGTTGACAACAATGAAGTTGATACCTACCATTCCCAATTGTGCCACAACCTCCAAACACTCCGATCGCACGAGCCTGTTCGAGAGGTTCCGGGAAAACACGTACTATGAGTGTGAGAGAAGAAGGGATTGTCAATGCAGAGGCTGTAACGTATGTTAGTACTACCACGCAAAATCTCATACAAGTCAAGTTACCGATGCCAATAAGCGATCTCAAAGCAATGATCGCGATTTTGTTGCTCACGAAACCAGCACCGAACGAGAGAATACCTATAAAAAACACCCCTGTGATGAAGGCTTTTTCTAACACTTAATGAGACTCTGAACTGCCTGGAAGAATATTGGCGCTATTTACTTGGATCATAGACATCGCTTATCCGACCGCTCTTTGTGCAAGTCAGATCATGCATGTTGTGAGTGATAAGCCAAAAAACATACAATCAAGAGAAATGATGCAAACGTGAGCTTGAACGCACTGATGAGCCAAGCTGATTGGCTCTCTGTGATACCCATAGAAGCTTCGAGAGGAGGTATTGCAGGAACAAGTGCAGAATTGTTGAAAGTATCCAAAAATTCTGCGAAACAGAACAACAACAACAGGATGGATTTGCGTGTCAACGAAAGATGCATTGTTGGTTCATCGGTCGGTGCTTCAGGGGGCGAAGCTAAAGAGTGTGATGACATCGCGCTAAAACCGTGAAGCAGAGGGAATGGCAGTCAGACGAGTGCACCTTTGTGGGTGGAGGATTTGCTTTCCTTGAACCAGTGCAGTCGCATTTTTATAAGGCCAGCTCCACCCCGTACGTCACCACTGGCAGACTCATGTCGACATTTGCGTTTGGGTAATTCACCGACCGCGTCGGAAATCAGGGTATCTAAATCTGAGCGGCGAAGTAGAGAGTCACGGCGGCAGGCTAAACTTACGAATATGAGGCGTCGCGAAATTCTGTCGTGTGCGTCGCATTGGCACATCTCGCGTTACACCTAAGCTGGTGATGCCACCACAAGGTCAGGATGTAACCTCATATCCCTAGTAAGCGACCTCAGTTCAGCGAACGGAAGTCACTGCGGTGTCTCGTTAGCAGGTGTTCGGCGCAGCGGCTGCGTTGGGCACTTTGCTGAGCACCAACAATATGTAGTACTAACCTCTGCAGGGTAGGAAACAAGGACACCAATATACAGTGTCCGACCAGTGTAAATCTTCAGCCTCGACCATCAGCAACCATCAACACTAGTACTTCTCGGACGCTTTACCAAAGACCCTCACATTTAAGAGGGAAAATGATCTGCCAGCATTTCCATGGCGATTCCTGGACCCGAGAGGTCCAGGTCTCTCAAATCGAAAATGTCTATCGCCAGCCCACTACCTGGTTAGGCAATCTGATGTTTTTTCTCTGGCGGGTCCAGGGGTGCCCGGAGGGCCGTTGCAATTCCCATCCAGATCTGTACGAGTCCTTCCGTTACAGGTCTCATACCGTATACGTGAGCGCTTAAGCAAGCATTCCCTCTGTTAGGAGTCTTTATGCGTTATCCAAGAGAGGCCCTCTGTGCTTACCCTTCCCTAATACAAGTCCGAATCTTTATGCATGACCGTACTAAGAGGGCACCTTAGTGTCGCCAGTTTTCCCGTCCACGGACCAGATCTCGAGCGTCAGGGTGTTCGATTGAGACATTATCTCGGCAGCTAAAGAATCCCGGCGGCCACTGAGTCAAGTAATAATAAAATGAATGGTGTAGGCACAATTTGGAGACTAGAAACGATGTAAAGTTGTTGTATGTGCAGTACCAGTAATTGGGGGGCTGGGACCCGAAGGGTCCCAGCCCTGAGTCAGAGTGCGAAGAGGGACGCTCGGGCTTGCACCCCGTTTGCTCATCCATCAGGCACCCTTCTCCGAGGATTAGGGTCAGGCCACCCAGCCGAAGATTGGCGTGCATGGGGTGTACAGGTACAAGCAGGGACGGATAGGAAAAGCAGGGGAAGAAGCGGTTTCGAGCCTGGGAAAGCTCTCGTCAGGGGGTTTAACCGCTATCCCAATCGCTTATTCTTCCGAGACCGTTTAGGGTACCAGCTACCAGCCTTACACCCTCCCAGAGGAGTAGACCTCTCCTGCTAAGAGGTGCTGCAGAGGTGCTAGGACATGCAGAGCGGTACGACCTCCGGTTAGGCGCAGATGGGGGTTAGTACGAGTGGGTGGGTGGGAGCTTCCGGCCAAGGTGGTACCCAGATATCAAAAAAACGATATCACCGCAGGCATCGGCCTGGAATTTGGGCCTCAGTTGCGCCACCGACGAAACATTTGAACATGGCTTTCTATGGCATTCGAGCCAAAAGAAGTTTCGAGTTTGAGTATAGTGTACATGCCACTAATTCATCAAGTTGTATCCCTAGCAGGTTTCTCGTCTGTATCTTACAATTTCTGGACAACAATGTAGTCCTATTCTGCCATCAAATCGTGAAGTTGGTGGCTTGGAGAATTGTCTCTTAAATTTGAAATGAGACCTGACATTTTACGCGCAAAATAAGAGCGCGTCTAGTCTTGCAGATAAATTCACGTGAGAAACTCAAGTTAACCGCACCTTGATAGTGCTCTTATTTTGCACGTAAAACGTCAGGTTTCATTTCCAATTTAAGACAAGCCACCAACTTCACGATTTGATGGCAGAATAAGACTACATTGTTGTCCAGAAATTGTAAGATACAGACGAGAAACCTGCTAGGGATACAACTTGACGAATTAGTGGCATGTACACTATACTCACACTCGTGGCGCAACTGAGGCCCAATTTAGGACTATTATTCCAGGCCGATGCCTGCGGTGTATACTGGCGTGAAGCCAGGTCTCCCACAGGTACTTCGAGCAGAGCGAGCCCTTTCGATCGGGACATCGATCGGCATTTTAATCGCTGCCATGCGGTCCCCTGGGATCCAACTTCTCCAACCAATAGAGTAGTTTCGATAAGCGACACGGACTACTACATGCCGTCTTCGTGTCATCATCACCTGTAGGTTACATGTTAGTTCACGACTATGGACGATGCACCAGACAGTGTGTTTTGTTCTGTCATTATTCGACGGGCTCAGACTACTAGTACTCAACAATAGCGGCGATTTTAACATCTTCGTTCCTTGACGAAGGGCACAGCAATTGAGTTCGGGTGTGTACTCGGTCGTTTAACCAAGTACATAAATGCACAGTCACATTCCCTCTGTTCTTATCTCAGGGCCCGGGACTGAGACGACAACTAGATGGCATCTCTCTGGACCCTTGTACCTCAGGCTGCCTCCTTGGCGTCCGACTCGTCCCAAGTCACTCACATGGTACCGTGCAAGTGGACCTCACTTCTTTAATGATGTGTTTTTGTGGTTCTCGTGTTTCGTCGGGGTTTACTCGTTCAGGCACACCGTAACGTGGTGCCAAACCACTCTCAGGCTGTCCCCGGATGAATTACTTACATTGTGACGTGGCCAGTCCAACGTGTCTCGTTAACTTACTTTGCACATTCTGATCTCGGGGCTGATCACCAGACTACCAACGACTTCGCTGTCCCCATTGAATAGCGTAAATATAGTACCGTTGAAACGTGTACCAGGCGCAAGAGACCAGTGCAAATTCAAATCTCCATTCCCTCGTTTTGCGTACAAGTCCGAGTCGACACTCTCATTGAGAGCAGCTAAGCTCCTCAGGCATGACCTGGCGACCGATGACAACGGTAACCCGAGACCGTCTCAGGCATGATCTTGCCCATGCCAAGAAGTCGGGGAAGAGTACATTGCGGAGTCTTAGAAGCTTTTTGGATATATTACATTTGCTAGATGGCGATCTTTCCTCATACCGATCTACGGTGCCCAAATGTGATAAATTACACCCCCTACATACTAAAGCAGGAAAAAAGGCGGGGGGGGGTACCCCCAGTCAATTCACACTGCCGCAACTTCCAAGCTCCTCGACTCTTTCACCGTTGGCAGTGTATCGTTCTTGACTTCGTCGTTCTCGTTCGACATTTCCTCAGAAACCTTCACCACATCGTGGTCATCTAATATTGGTTGTGGTCCGTGGTCCGTTGTCCTCTGGTAAAAGTATGACAACGAGAGAATTTCGATCACCGCGATTCCGAGAAAAAACCAGAATGCTGCTGCACGTCCGTAGTACTCTTGCGGACCACCATGCGTAGCTTCCACCGATGTCTGGATAGACGTGAACACCGCAAGCCCGACCGCCGAACCAAATTCGAGGGCTCCGTTGATAATTGCACCCACCGTCCCTGCCATGGACGCTGGTGTGGCTTGGAAGATGGCAATGCTGTGAAACCAATCAACAGACGGAACATGTAAAATAGAAATGGTCGCCTGGGTACATGGTGTGGGTATACGTCAAGCTTGTCCCAGCACTGCCAATTATGAAAGCGGGGAATATGTACGTCCAGTAGTCCTCTGGCCGACCACCGCCTACAGCACAAAGGATGTTGGACATAGCAGTCAGAGAATAACCAGTGAGAATGATCCACTTCGGGCTAAACCGTCTGGACAGCGACCCCGTACAGCTTGCTATGAAGCCAGCCACGCCGATCGGGAGCCTAAGGAATATCAAAATGACTATTTCTACTTTCGTGCGGACGCTTACATGTGGACTGCAGCTGAGATGATTGTCCAGTGGAAAACATCCTGCCATAAAGTCGTGAAAACAATGAAGACCGAAGTCAACCAAAAGATTGGGACCAGCGCTGAACCAAAGAGGACGGCAAAATTGTTGTAGAACCACGTTCGAGGAGGACTATGATTGAGAATAACCAACTCGTGGGAGCAGATAAGAGAAGGTGTGACCTACATCGTTGCCTTGTGAGGGGGGACTATGGTCTCCCAGTAGAAGAACCCAGCAATCAGGAATATGGAGATGATCAACGGAGTGAGGACTTCTGCGGTGGCCCAGCCATCTGCCGATCCAGACGACACTGCGTAAATAAAAAGAATGAGTGCAGCTGACGGTTCTGCATTAGTATTGTACATGATATACATTTCGCGAAGATGAGGCACACCAGTCAGGACAAAAATACCAATCAAATCAAGACTCTTCCATTTTGCAATGTGTGGATGCCTAATTTTACTCTTTGCGATTTCCGGGGGGATCGCGAGTACACAAGTGAAGGCAACTGGAATGGCGATGATTGCAACAATCCAGAAGACCCAGTGGTATGAGATGTATTGGACGAGAACCGCTCCAATCAAGAGCCCAAGCACTGCGTGCGCAATATTGCCGTTTGCAAGGCTGGGAACAATGCTAACACTTACCATTCCCAAATGCGCCACAACCTCCAAAGACACCGATCGCGCGAGCTTGTTCGAGTGGTTCGGGAAAGACGCGCACCAAGAGGGTGAGAGCTGAAGGTATCGTCAACGCAGCTGCTGTGACATATATTAGTACACTCGATATCCCATATTTTCCTAGTACTTACCAATGCCCATGACCGATCTCAATGCAATGAATGCGATCTTATTGCTTACAAAGCCAGCTCCGACAGAGAGAATACCCAGAACAGAAACCCCTGCAATGAAGGCTTTTTCTAACATTTATTGAGACTCTGAACTGCAGAGAAGGACGTTGATGCTCACTTGGACTATAGACGTCACTTATCCGTCCGCTCTTTAGACGCAAGTCAGATCACATAACCATGACAAGAGAGAGCGTAACAAGACATACAATCAAGAGGAATGACGCAAACGTGAGTTTGAATGCACTGATGATCCACGCGGACTGAGTCCCCGTGATACCCGTAGAAACTTCAAGAGGAGGTATTGCAGGGTAAAGTGCTGCATCGCTGAAAGCCTGCAAGAAACGTGCAAAAGAGAACAACAACAATAGAACCAATTTGTGTATCAATGACAACCGCTTTGGGGGTCCATCGGCCAGTGTTTTAGCATGTGGCACAGGAGCCGGTGACGACATCGTGCTGAAGTCTCGAAACAGAGAGAATTGCACGATTGCGTGCGTGCGAGGGGGAAGGATTTGCTCTTCCTTGAAGCAGCTCCATTGCGCCTTATAAGGACCGCCCTTGCCGGAATCAGGAACCGACCAATAATAATGGGTAGGCGACGGCACGGATGTTGACCTTGTGTCCCTATTTTTCTGCCTGGAAACGATCTAAACACACTTCGTTAGCGTCATATGCCATCCGCAATCAGCGTGCGCGTTCCACATACAAGAATAAAACAAAAGGGCTCACCTAGCTCGAGGGTGGCATGGAATCGGAAGTTCGGATGCGAGTCCGAGACGTGAAATGATCGTGAGCATAGAACCAACATAGAACTCGTCATTTCACGATCAGTGATGGGCTGTTTTCCTCGGAGGCCAGATGTGGTTTGAACTTTGGATGTGGTTCGCAGACTCGTGTTTGCCTCCCTACACCAACATTGGCCGGAATATCGACCCCGGCTGCCACAGTCATAGGACTTTGATTTGGACTTGTCGACATCCTTGGGGTCTTTGCACGGTAGGTTGAAGTTCCTGAGGCCTGCAAGAGCAAGAGTCTGAGTCTGACTAAGCACACCGTGTCGCGTTCATCATGCGGCTGTCCGACACTTCGCCACCTGAAAGGTATGGCCGACATTTTTGAAACTCCTCACGGTCATACATTCCAATATCACATACTTCAGCGTGGCCACTTTGCGACCAACTATAGAGTCTGGCCCGCGACCTCAACTTGCGTCAGGTTGGAGATATCACATAATTTATTTCAGCTTATGTTCGACATTTAGCCAAGTGCTAAAGACTGCCCGTTGCGTTGTGATAGTTTAGTGGTGTAGTTCAGTGTAGTTCGTGATCTTCCTCTACCAGCAGACATTGCCCGGTGACAGCGCCGCGAGTCGATACCCGTTCGCCCGTCGCCACGGTCAGTGAGTGGTATGACAGTTGAAACGTTGACATACCATCGCCTTGATCATAATAGGTATCGTTGGCAATGATGATCTATGCCGTGATCCAGCCTTTCGACCTCTGATGCACACGGTCGTGTTGTCAAGGGATGAATAGGACATGAGCGAATGCCTCTAATATTTTGCAACAGTGATTATAGGTCCCCATACCTGAACCCGGGATCCAATCAAAGGAGTATATCAAAATCCCGAGGGGCGAAATCCTGGGATCTTTTTTGAGTGTGGGAAAGACCAGCCATCCCGACTCAAATCTTCATTTAAGTATGGATGACTTCACGCTCACTTGTTGGATCCGTTCTGAAAAACCTGAAGCATACTTCTGCGTCAAGATCTCGAAGACAGATACTGTCTTGGATCTTCAAAAGGCCATCAAGAATGAGAAACCAGCGACTTTTTCCAATGTCGACGCAGACACTCTCGCTCTTTACAAGCCCAAGACTGCCATATCCAAACCCTATAAAGAGCATCTCAGCAAACTCATCCTCTCCGAGCACGGGGACTTCTTGCAGAGGGGAGATGAGTTATCCGAATTTTTCCCGGAACCACCACCCAAGCGCGACATCCATGTCATAGTGGGTATGTGGCTGAAGCGATCCAGGCTGACCCCGCCAGTTGATTCTTCTTCAGATGCGCCATCGAAAATTGTTGTCTGTTGGTTACGAGGAGCCGATCTCAACGACCGTCTTCCAATAAAAATCCGCCCGGGTGAAGGCATCGAGGCTCTTGTACCCGCGTCAAGGAAGCACACGAACAATTGAAGAACGTAGCCCTCAACCTGATACGCCTATACAAGATATCGGGAGATGAGAGCGAACTGCAAGAGTATCTTAACGAGACCGGTGGTGGTGAACGACTCCAAGAGGATACCATAGCACGCAACTTCCTGGATGTGCCTGTTCTCGATCCTTTGCGTGTTGTTATCGACATTGCAGAAATCCAGAGCCCGACCCTTTGTGAGTGTTTTTCATGTCTCTTTCCTGGCTCAGAATGAATGTCTGATGAATACGCTTTGAAGTTCAGGAAATAATTCCTCACGGCGGCTTGGAAGAATACAAGGATATCTTTCTTAAAGTGGAGGATTGGGGAACGGTGGAAGAGTCCGACATCGAAAACAACGGTATAGAGGAAGCGGAAAACGAGGGTATCCCATCCTTTGTTATCACTTTTGAGAAGAAGTTGCTCCAGAAGCCACGTCTTCCCCTCGATGTACGCTGTGTTCTCGATTTGTACATGCCGTTCGATTTTGACCGTCAGTGTAGCTACGACTCGGACTCCAGGGGGCGTCAGACAACCCCGAACAATATTTTGAGCCTTACCAGACCTTGACCGCCGGGGACTCAGGAGGAAATCCGCCATGCTAACAGATCGGAGGTGTTGTATACCAGTGGCGTTGCGGAACCCGACTGGCAACTTTCTTGGGAACGTAATGACTTAAAGGAACATATTATGGCCTCGATGTTCTTTGACGCGTTCCTTTATCCAGCGAAAGGAAGGAAGACTGCTTGGAAGTAAGTGCTCCCTTCCTTAGCCCCTTCCATATTCATGGTCTGTCCAGAGATAAACGTTGGCCTATCACTGTTGTCGTGCAACGTGAAGGCGAACCTCTACGCCAGTATTCTCCTGGAAGCGACTTTCTCATCTCAAACTCGGCTCTTCCTCGGCTGCTTGTGGAGGTTAACTCCACACCCCAAACTCACTTTCCTAAAGATCTTCGACGGATGCTTGCCACGGGGGCCTTCGTCGTTCGTTTCGCAAACAACTTTGTGAGCAAGTTCAGCCAGTGCAAGGATTTCGTCCTCTGCACTTTCTCTATTGCGGCCAATGGCACCGCCACTCGCTATAACTTATTTCAGAGTACTTTGTGATGTATAAATGACGTAGGCTCACCCCTTTCAGGTTTATTACACGAAAAAGGCATTTCTGTTTGATGACCCGCTTGGTCGCGTCGAGTTTGCACGCCATTTGTACAACCTTCGTGCAGAATTAGACCAAAAGGAGGACCAAGGTGCGGAGGATGCAGTTAAGGCGCTTGTTGACCAGGTCAAGAAATGCAAAATAAAGTCGATGTACACCATGTCCGAGAGTGGTCGCGGTAAGAAGCGTAAGCATACGGAGAGCAATCATGATGACCCTGCTGGTGGAGGGGGTGGAAATGGCCACAACGCACCGCTTAGAGCACATGGCTATGAGGTAGAACCGGAAATCATCATGGATGTCAGCGGCGGCACATTGGAGCCAGTTTACAAGGTCCCGGAAATCCCTTTTCACTTGTTTGCCATGCTGACGCTCAACCTCAGACGCCGGATCATATTCTCACTGTGTATAAACGCACAAACCCAAACA
>JBBPTD010000692.1:0-18788 GCA_038093895.1 Boletus aff. mottiae
TTCGCTTGTGATAAAGGTTCATTGGTACAGGAAATGGACGAATGGGACAAGGAAACTAAGTACATATAATGCCCTTGCAGACCCACACATTATCCCAGGGGCCGATTATAATCTAGTTACAATTATCGTACAAAGAGCTTGTACGAGTGCAACCCATGCACATTTGCATTGGTAAGTCGCATGGATTGCATGGCACTGTGCACGGCTCATATGATGATGCCCCAAGTGGCATGCATGGCCAATGAGATCCCATTTGCCTGCCGTATGGCATACTCATCAGCTTATTATGGAGCAAATGCAAACTCTTACATATCTTGCGATGGGAGTATCACTTGGAGCTAACTTCCACATGAGAAGCAAGCTTGTACATAAATTGTAAAGGTATGGTAGCATCAAGGGAATATTGTGGAGGTCATACCTAGCATTACCAAGCAGTACAACTTGGCCAACGTAGAGATCTTACAGGACAGAGGTAACGTAGCAAATGATGAGAAGCGTATATGTGATTTGGTAGACTATAGTATACTTGGCAACGTTTCAGGGTGAGTTGAGGCCCCTGAGAACTACTGTTAGTGTTGGCTCGGATCATGCTTGTTGAGCTTATTTATAGTTCATTCGAGGGTCTGAACCTCAATCGACTTCGGTCTTTTCTTCTCTCATGTTCTCATCTCAGGTGAGTCATTGGTGTTGTCTTCATTCGCATCATTGCATGCATCATTCAGAGGTAAGTTGTTTGTTGTTTGTGTCAAGTACATACAGATTAGATCCCTGCTCCACCATGTGATGCCGACAGGTACTGTTCAACGAGTGCATCCCACCCATCATCCCATGTTGCACCTTTGTCCACTTCGTTTGGTCGGTCAGGCTGGGAAGGACCAATTCTGCCATCATCCAAGGGCCAACACTGCTGTCCTCATTGCACATCCACATATGCTATCAGCATCACTGACATCACACATCAATATCCCGTACAACCTCTGCCCTTACACCTGCATACTGTCTTGAGTGTGATCAATAGTGCTTAATGGGATTCGTTGGGACATGTCTTTGCCACACACACATACTCTGAGTTGTGCTGACTTTGTGTTGTCTTTGTATTGTACTTGTACTTATGTATACAGTACACTATCTCATACTGCATACGGTTGTACTGCATAAATCTCATATTGCATTGGATTCTGTGGATCCCATGTTGGTACAGTGTAGAATTAGCAATTAATGCATAATGCATCATGCATTGACCTGACCCGACTATTATGCACTATGGCGGGGCCCAAAATTGAACTGGAACCTTACCAACCCTACTAAAAAATGCTTCCCCAGGCTCGTGTTACGCTTGGCCCGGGTAGGGATGAGCGTAGCCTCGAAAGACTAAGATTCGTAGGTTCAAAGAGATAGCGTGCACTTAATGGTAGCACGAAGTCCAAGGAAGACGTTCCTCTAGGGAACACAAGGATTTCAGAGGTTCGAGGGTTCAGAGGTTCAAAGCGACTGGTCAAGTGCCAGAAGGAGCTTGAGACGAAAGGGTAGATTCAAGGTATTGATCGAGGAGATCTAAGCTAAAGTACAGGGATAGGTAGAGCGGGTTTATATACCCGGTTACAAGACTAAGGGCAGGCATATTCAAGGCAGGTCATAGAATGTGATAGAAAGAGATGGAATGTGGAGGAAGTAATTGCTGACGAAGCAATTGAGATAAGAGATAGGGAAAGTAAGTAGTGGTGAGTCAGCGATAAAAGGAATAGTGTCCGGGTCGGGAGTCGAACAAACGAGTTCAGTATAAGTACAAGACGAGTGCGAGAGAAGCGTAAAGAAGAAGAAAAGAGCAAGTTGTAACAGCTCGCACTCCGCTGTTGAGCTTCGAGTCTCACAATCATGCCTGCCACTGAGAAACGTAAACCTTGTAACACTCCTCTTCTGCACAACCAGCAGCCCAAGAAGCTGAAGGCCATCAGTCATGGTGTTGACACTCCCCAAACATCAGCTCAAACAGCAACTCAGACATCATGGCAAAATCTCACACTCAGTGACTGGCTTATGGTCTTCACTTATGTTGACACACATCCATCCATTCCACAGAAAGACGTTGTAAAACACTTCGGAACACTGAAGACTGGGGCTTTGAATTTCACACAGTCGACACTCTTATGCAAGCTAAAGGATCACTCAGACGTTGAAAACCACATCAATGACAATCCCTCAGCTCTCTCTTCAAAACAACCTTGAGTTGTCACCCAACCAGATGTTGAAAGGGCCCTGGTTGTGTGAATTAAACACATGGAGGCAAAAGGTGAACAATTCAATGGGCAAATGTTGAAGGAGAAGCATAGCAAATTTGAGGAGCTTTTCAATGTCCCCAATGTAGAGAGGCTTTCAGGAGATGGATGGATAACCTCATTTTGTCGAGTGTACAAGATTCGTGAACACCATCACCATGGTGAAGGTGGATCAGTTGATCTTGCTGCTGTTGAGACAGAACGAGCGCGAGTCCATGGAATTTTGTCTAAATTTGCACCACATGATCAGTGGAATTTTGATGAGACAATGAGTTTCAGTGATTAATTTAATTATTAACAAAATAAGTTGAATTTTGTTTAAATTAATGCGCCTCCTGATCATGGTCTTGCAACCAAGCAAATGAGTGGGAAAAAGAAAGAGAAATTCTGCATTACACTTGGGGTTGCCTGCAATGCTGACAGAAGCGAGAAATTTGACTTGATGTTCATTGGAAAGTCCTGGAATCCCTGATGTTTTCTGAAGCAATCTTCTGCTCAGCACGGGTTTTATTATCGCAACAATAAAACAGCTTGGATGACATCAGCTCTCTTTGAGGAGTGAGCACCCTTCATACACCCTTGAGAAAGAGACTGATCACATGAAACAGATGGCTTAAGAAATTTGATTACAAAATGCGTGCTGCAAACCAACAGATCTGCCTTTTTGTGGACAACTTCTCTGGGCACACAGTCGATTATGAGCCAAACATGACCCCATTTGTGCAACCTTATGATGCCAGTGTCATCTGTTGTCTCAAGGCATTTTATCGCCATGAATTCTGTCATCAGGCAATCGAGCTTGACGACGACGGTAAATGGGACATCTACAAGATCAATCTTCTTGAAGGGATGATGATGGCTCAACGTGCATGGAGGCAAGTTTCAGAGCAAACAATTGCAAACTGTTGGAGCCACACACAGATTCAACCATAAGCGTAGTGTCTGGTGCTTGCTGAATTTGCTGATTTGTAGTTTTTACAGAGATCCAACCACCATTCCAGCTCATGCAGAACCTAGCACATGGGCAATCCTTTGGGAATTCGCAGCCACTGACATGGGACTACCCGATGCTGAACAACGTATCAAAGATGCACTTTGAACTCGCTACAACGACAGTGACTGGCGACCAGCTCTCAAGGCTGTCATGGATGCCGAAAACGATGCAGGCATAGCCACAGCTGCAATTGAGAAGCTTGCTCATGCTGCAGCTAACCGGACAGGACTCAAGATTTGTCTTCCTACATGCCCTGCAGTTCAGCAGCTGCAAACCCTCAAGAATGAAATCACCAGGTCAATTTCAGAGCTTCAAGCTTGAAACCATATCTTCAGGACCCCACCAACTCTCGATGAATTTCTTGAGCCCGAAGAAGAAAAAGAGACTTCAGACTCAATGGCCAACATTTTTGAAGGAGACACAGCAATTGTTGCTGAGGTGGTTCGAGAGATGGAGGAAAAGAACAGTGGGATTATTGATATTGACTTGGACGAAGAAGACGAGCTGCCGAGCCCGTCATTTCCTGCAGCGAGGCACTGGTTCTTTGTGAGAAACTGATGGAGGCATGTTTACACCACGGAGATGTGTCGTCTGACCTTCCACTCAGCTTACTGACAAACCTTCATCATTTCCATGTTTATCTTCATTGCAAAGAGCTTCTCTGTGCCAAACAGACTACTTTAGATGCATTCCTCACTTGCCAGAGTCACCAATCCCCGAGCTAGTACAATAGTCACATAGTTACATCCTGTGACTGTCACAAGTGTAACATTCTGGTATTGCATCTTTCTCATAATGCATAACTTTTTTTGTCTCCTGACCATATGCAGTATGAGATAGTGTACTGTACTAGTCAATAAACAGCCAAGGGCTTATAGGTGATCTGGGGATGAATCGGACGGTCATAAAATGATGCGTCCTTGAATTCGCATCTCAATGTTATCGTACAACCATATCACGACTTTTGCTGTGTGATGAACGCAGCACTTGAGAGACTGCACGGCGTGACCTGCTGCAGATTTTTGATTCTGGAATGGGTTTGTCAGTGCGAGAAAAGCATGGCGATACTAAGACGTACGATGGCCTGAACCAGGATAAGTTTGTCTTGCTTATCTAATTTGTTCCCACATGGGCTAGTCAAGAGTGAACGCGTCGACGTCTTTCACGACCAGAACACATCATGGAGGCAAGTGCTCGTCTGCATTAATGGTAGCACCGCTCACCGTTCATCCAGGCGTTCAGTCCCTCCAACTCATCCACCGCAGCCGCAGTCACTTTCATCACCTTTGTCCAAGACCTCAAGCGCAAGACCAAGACATGGGGACCCATGATAGAACTATGCGCCAACGGCGAAAAGACCCTCGAACGTTTTCGATACCAATTTCCCGAGGACTGGCTTTACAGTGATCAGCTTAGAGGAGAATGGAGCGCATACAACGAGATCCTCAAACGCAAGAATGATTCCATCCAGGAGCAGCTCGGTAAGCTGCCTCTTTCATCCCATCCTTGGTGTCTCATTGATCCTCGTTTACAGCCGGTCTCCAGCTCAAGATCGTCGCAGAGGACAAGATCGTGGAGAACAAGATCAACGATATTCTCGTAGAATGGGAGCAGACGCGTCCCGTGCAGGGAAGCATGCGTGCCGATACCGCCATGAATACCATCAACGTCTTTGAAGGCAAATTGAACCGCGTCAAGGAGGAATACGACCTTGTTTGCAGGGCCAAAGAGGCACTCGACCTCGAGTTGACGCGTCACACGCGCTTGGAACCCGTGTTTGAGGAATTAAAGGATCTCAAGGCCGTCTGGACGGCGCTTTCCGGAGTATGGAGCCAGATTGGAGAGCTGAGAGAGCTGTCGTGGGCGACTGTACAGCCGAGAAAGTTGAGGCAGCAAATTGACGGACTGCTCTCTTCGACCAAGGACATGCCGACGCGCATGCGGCAGTATGCAGCATTCGAATACGTCCAGGACGTTCTTAGAGGACTCTTAAAGTCAAACTCGATCATTTCCGACTTGAAATCGGAGGCTTTGAAGGATAGACATTGGAAGCAGTTGTTCAAAGTTTTGCGACTACCCTCGCAAATTAGTCTTCTTGTGTAAGCGTCTCGCCTTTCGTTTCCTCCTCGCTCTGATACGTGTACATAGCATGACTTTGGGAAATGTTTACGATTTAGACTTGAAAAAGAATGAATCTCTTATACGCGAAGTGATCGTACAGGCTCAGGGAGAGGTACAAGGCATCACAACTCTTTTGCAACTCTACTAACGTTGTGCACAGATGGCTCTCGAGGAGTACATTAAGCAAGTCAAGGAAACTTGGACTAACTACACTCTAGATTTGGTGAACTACCAGAATAAATGTCGACTTATTAGGTGCGAACTAATCGTATCTGCTTCGTCTGCAACACATGTTCATATCCTGCGTTAGAGGCTGGGATGACCTCTTCACCAAGTGCAGCGAGAATCTGAACTCCTTGACCGCGATGAAGCTGTCTCCCTACTACAAAGGTATGTTGGTGTTGCACTGAAACGCAATTTAACCAGGCTCACCCTCTTGCCCTAGTCTTCGAGGAAGAGGTATTTTTCCTCTACCAACATTGTCTCCGCGCTAACACTCTGAAAGGCTGGTTCATGGGAGGAGAAACTGAACAGGATCCACGTGTTGTTTGGTGAGATAAGCATCGTCTTATCTTCTGGACGAAGCTACTCACTTTCGTGAAGATGTCTGGATCGATGTTCAGCGCCAATGGGTGTACTTGGAGGGCATCTTCTCTGGGAGTGCGGACATCAAACATCTTCTCCCCGTGGAGAGCGCCCGCTTCCAAAACATCAATGCAGAGTTTTTGACCGTCATGAAGAAGGTGTACAAGTCTCCGTTCGTTGTCGACGTCATGAATATCCAGGGAATACAAAAGAGCTTGGAGCGTCTCGCCGATCTTTTGAACAAAATCCAGAAGGCTCTTGGTGAATACCTTGAACGCGAGCGGTCATCGTTCCCTCGATTCTACTTCGTTGGTGACGAAGACTTGTTGGAGATCATCGGTAACAGCAAGGATATCCTTCGCATCATGAAGCACCTCAAGAAAATGTTCGCCGGTATTTCCACAATCAGGCTCGACGACGACTTGACCCAAATCGAAGGCATGGCTTCGCGCGAGGGGGAGGAGGTCCACTTCAGCGAGCCAATCCTTTTGAAAGACTATCCCAAGATCAATGATTGGCTCGCTCGACTGGAATCTTTGATGCGCCTTTCTTTGGCCGATTTACTTTGTGACGCTGTTGGCGAGCTGCAGTCGTTTTACGGCACTGGATCCCCGCTCGATATGGATCAACTCATGTATTGGATGGAGAAGTACCCTGCACAGCTTGTCACGTTAGCCATTCAAGTCGCGTGGACCACGTCTGTCGAGGGTTCCTTGGAGTCGGGCAATCTCCCCGAAGGACCGCTTGAAACGATCTCCCAGGCTCTTGACCTCCTCGCCGATATCGTCTTACGAGAACTCGGCCCTGTCACCCGTCGCAAATGTGAGCATCTTATCACGGAACTCGTCCACCAACGAGACGTCACGCGCGCGCTTATCCAGCAACGCGTCGCTGACACCAAGGTTTTCATCTGGCTCTCGCAAATGCGCTTCTACTTGGATCGATCAGCCGAGAATCCTCTCGATCGTTTAGCTATCCGAGCCGCGAACGCAACGTTCCCCTACGGGTGGGAGTACCTTGGAGTTCCAGATCGTCTCGTGCAAACACCGTTGACGGATCGGGTCTATCTTACGCTGACCCAAGCCTTGGATAGTCAGCTTGGTGGTTCTCCGTTTGGTCCAGCTGGCACAGGTACTTCTGCCAGGTCCCATATAACAAACTTGTTCACTAATAATTGACGCCAGGGAAAACCGAATCTGTCAAGGCGCTTGGTGTCCAGCTCGGTCGGTTCGTGTTGGTATTCTGTTGCGACGAAACGTTCGATTTTCAGGCAATGGGTCGCATTTTTGTTGGTCTTTGTCAAGTCGGAGCGTGGGGATGCTTTGACGAGTTTAACCGACTGGAGGAGCGTATTTTGAGTGCTGTCTCACAACAGGTGCAGAGCATCCAACAAGGTCTAGCCGCTCTGGTCAAGAATCCAAATATCGAGATTGAACTCGTTGGGAAGAGTCTGAAGATCAACAAGAACATCGGTACGTTCTACTTATGAAGCTGTTGGCATGTCTGCCTAAGCATGGAGACTAGGTATCTTTATCACCACTAACCCCAACTATGCTGGACGGTCGACTTTGCCACCAAACTTGACAAAGCTTTTCCGACCGTGCGTCCGTCCTTTTGTCATGTTGACAATCACTCTGACCAGCCCTACAGGATGGCAATGACAAGGCCCGATCGCGAGCTCATCGCCCAGGTCATGCTCTTCTCACAAGGTTTCCGAACAGCCGAATCCCTCGCGTCCAAGATCGTACCCTTCTTTAATCTTTGCGATGAACAACTCTCGCCACAACCGCATTACGACTTTGGTCTGCGCGCGCTAAAGGCTGTGCTCGCTAGCGCAGGTATCCTCAAACGTGAACGCCTGCAAAATGCCAGATTGGAGGGCGCCGATAGTGTCAACGGGCTCTCGGATGCTGTTTCTGAACAGATCATTGTCATCCAGAGTGTCACGGAGACCATCGTACCAAAGTTGGTCGCTGACGACGTGCCTTTGCTTACCAGGTGAGCGTCAATGGCGGAATAGATGCTTTGCTTTGTTAGAGATTGAATTATTGCCAGCTTGCTTGCAGATGTTTTCCCTGGCACAGATTATGTACCTGTCGATCTGGAGGCACTCCGCGAGCAAATCTTGAAGGTTTGTGCCGAACGACGCTTGGTGGATGGTGAACGGTGGATCGCCAAGATTCTTCAACTATACCAGATTCAGAAAATCCAGCACGGTCTCATGATGGTCGGTCCCTCTGGCACTGGGAAAACGAATGCATGGCAAGTCCTCCTTTCGGCGTTGGAGAGACTCGATGGCATCGAAGGCGTTTCGTATGTGATTGATCCCAAGGCAATCCACAAGGACGCGCTCTACGGCACACTTGACCCAACTACGCGCGAGTGGAATGATGGTCTGTTCACACATATCTTGCGCAAGATTGTGGATGATGTGCGTGGCGAGAGTTCCAAGAGACACTGGATCATATTCGATGGTGACGTCGATCCGGAATGGGTCGAGAACCTGAATAGGTCAATTTTTTTCGCTCGATACTGGAATCGTTGGCTCACCAATCTTCAGTGTTCTTGATGACAACAAGCTACTCACGCTCCCTAATGGTGAGCGCCTAAACTTGCCTCCCAATGTCCGCATCATGTTCGAGGTCGAGCACTTGCGCTACGCGACTCCTGCTACTGTTAGTCGCTGCGGTATGATCTGGTTCAGCGAAGATGTCATTGAACCTGCTATGGTTTATCGTCACTATCTCAATACTCTTTCATCTGTGCCTCTGGACGCGGACGACGAAGATGCTGCCGATGTAATGGGACGGCGCGCCGAAATCCTCGGTGCTGAGACTTCGGGTTCTACCCACCTCGCCACGCAGATTCAAATCGCTGGCATCCTCGAACGCTACTTTGCGGACGGAGAGCTCGTCAGCTCTGCTCTTGAGTTTGCGGAGTCCATCGATCACATCATGGACTTCACGACTACTCGTGCGCTTCATACGCTCTTCTCGTTGCTCAACAAGACCGCTCGTAACATCATAGAGTACAATATCCAACATTCGGACTTCCCACTTCCCCTTGAGAAGGTCGAACAATACGTCACCAAGCGCCTGCTTGTCAGCATCATCTGGGCATTTTCTGGCGACGCTAAATTGGACTTGCGTGCCGAGATGGGCGAGTTCCTACGGAATCAAACTGGCATTGACCTACCCCCGATGGCTGCTGAAGCGTCTCTCATCGACTTTGATGTACAGATCGCTGCTGGGGATTGGATCGCTTGGCAGTCCAAGGTGCCTTCGATTGAAATCGACGCACACTCCGTCACTGCAGCCGATGTCGTCGTTCCAACCATGGACACCGTGCGCCACGAGGAAGTCCTATACTCATGGCTCTCTGAACACAAACCCCTGATGCTGTGTGGACCTCCGGGTTCAGGGAAGACCATGACGCTCTTCAGTGCACTCCGCAAGCTTCCCGACATGGAGGTCGTTGGGCTCAACTTCTCCAGTGCCACTACCCCCGAGCTCATCCTCAAGACGTTCGAGCAATACTGCGAGTATAGAAAGACTCCGAACGGCGTCATCCTTGCGCCGGTTCAGATCGGCCGCTGGCTGGTTGTGTTCTGTGATGAAATCAATTTGCCTGCCCAAGACAAGTATGGTACTCAGCGTGTCATCTCGTTCTTGCGTCAATTGGTTGAGTGTGGCGGTTATTGGCGTGCGAGTGACATGTCATGGGTTAAACTCGAACGCATCCAGTTCGTTGGTGCATGTAATCCACCCACCGATCCTGGTCGTGTTCCCCTTAGTCACCGTTTCCTCCGCCATGCACCGCTCATCATGGTGGACTATCCGGGAGAGGTCTCGCTCAAGCAGATTTACGGTACATATAACCGTGCTCTTCTCAAGGTCATCCCAACGCTGCGGGCGTATGCCGAACCCCTTACCGACGCAATGGTCACCTTCTACCTCGCTTCGCAGAAACGTTTCACCTCTGATATTCAAGCTCACTACGTCTACAGTCCTCGTGAACTTACCAGATGGGTACGGGGTATCTATGAAGCCATCCGTCCGTTGGAAATTCTTTCTGTGGAGGGCTTGGTGCGCATCTGGGCCCACGAGGCACTACGTCTCTTCCAAGACCGTCTCGTCACCGAGGAAGAAAAACAATGGACTGACGAACACATTGACCTTGCTGCTATGGAACACTTCCCGACCATCAATTGCGACGAAGCGTTAAGCCGACCCATTCTCTTCTCGAATTGGACCTCGAAGGATTACATTCCCGTGGACAGAGAAGTTCTCCGCGAATACACAAAGGCTCGTTTACGTGTCTTTTACGAAGAAGAATTGGATGTGCCTCTTGTTCTTTTCAACGACGTGCTTGATCATGTCCTCAGAATTGACCGGGTGTTCCGCCAAGTTCAGGGTCACCTATTGTTGATTGGCGTTAGTGGCAGTGGGAAGGTAATAAACCAGCCTTCGTCTACCTGTACTACAAGACTAACGATGCTACTAGACAACGCTCTCTCGGTTTGTTGCCTGGCTTAATGGCTTGAGCATTTTCCAAATCAAGGTTTCGAACAAGTACACCGGCGATGACTTTGATGACGATCTCCGTACCGTACTGAGGCGTGCGGGTTGCAAGGGCGAGAAGATTTGCTTTATCATGGACGAATCCAATGTGCTCGACTCGGGTTTCCTGGAGCGCATGAACACGCTTCTCGCGAACGCCGAGGTGCCCGGCCTCTTCGAGGGTGATGAACATGCTGCTTTGATGACAGCGTGCAAGGAAGGGTCACAAAGGGATGGACTTATGCTCGACTCACACGAAGAATTGTATCGGTGGTTCACCCAGCAAGTCGCAAAGAATCTGCACGTCGTCTTCACCATGAACCCCCCAGAAAATGGTCTCGCGTCCCGTGCCGCTACATCGCCTGCCTTGTTCAACCGTTGTGTTCTCGACTGGTTTGGTGATTGGTCAGACCAGGCGTTCTACCAAGTTGGCATGGAGTTCACTGATACATTGGATTTGGACTTGTCTTCGTATTTTCCACCTGTTCACTTCCCTATCGCCTATCGTGAGCTTGCCATGCCTCCCATCCACCGCACTGCTGTCGTGAATGCGCTCGTCTTCGTGCACGTGTCAATGCACCAGATCAACCAACGCATCAGTCGTCGTCAAGGTCGTTATAATTATGTTACTCCCCGGCACTACCTCGACTTGTGAGCCTTCTCATTTCATGAACTGGACCACTGACCTGATGGGTGTTTTTCAGTATCAACCACTACGTCAGACTTTACAACGAGAAGCGTGACGAGCTTGAGGAACAGCAACGTCACCTTCACGTTGGTCTTGACAAACTCAAGGATACTGTGACACAGGTCGAGGAGCTTCGCAAGAGTCTTGCTACAAAGCGTTCCCAACTTCAAGCCAAGGATGCAGAAGCCAATGAGAAGCTGAAGCGTATGGTTGCGGACCAGCAGGAGGCCGAGCAGAAGAAGGCGGCGTCAATCGAAATCCAGGCTGCTTTGGTCGAGCAGGACAAACATATCGCACAACGTCGTGCTGTCGTCATGGCCGACCTCGCAGACGCAGAGCCTGCTGTGTTGGACGCACAGGCTGCTGTTAGTAACATCAAGAGGCAACACTTGCAAGAAGTCAGGACGATGGCCAATCCTCCAGAAGCCGTCAAACTTGCCATGGAGTCTGTCTGCACGATCCTTGGTCACAAGATCGACAGCTGGCGCACAGTTCAGGGTATCATCCGTCGGGATGACTTCATCCAGAGGATCGTCAATTTCGATACCAACGGCCAAATGACAAAGGCTCTCCGCGAGCTCATGAAGAAAGATTTCCTGAGTCGGCCATCATTCAACTTTGAGACTGTCCAACGCGCCAGTAAAGCTTGTGGTCCTCTCGTCAAGTGGGTCCTTGCGCAGGTTCGCTTCTCTGAGATTCTTGACAAGGTCGAACCCCTGCGCAACGAGGTGCAATCCCTAGAAACACAAGCGGAGACTACGAAGAAGCAAGCCGCTCAAATCATCACCATCGTCGCTGAACTAGAGGCGAAGATTGCCAAGTACAAGGAAGAATATGCAGACCTCATTTCAGAAACGCAGGCCATCAAATCGGAGATGGAACGAGTGCAGAGCAAGGTCGATCGTAGCATGAAGCTCCTCGAGAGCTTGTCCTCGGAGAAGGGACGATGGGAGTCCGGAAGTCGTACCTTTGATGCCGAAATGAGCACCATCGTTGGCGATGTGTTGGTGTCTGCGGCATTCCTTGCGTATGGTGGTTTCTTCGATCAACATTACCGAGAAGTGATGTGGCAAGATTGGTCGAACCACCTTCTCGAAGCCAACATCAAGTTTAAACCGGAACTCTCGTTGACGGAGTATCTCTCGACTGCGGATGATCGCCTGAGCTGGCAATCCAAGTCGCTTCCAGCCGACAACCTGACTACTGAGAACGCGATCATGCTCAAGCGATTCAACCGTTACCCACTGATCATCGACCCCACTGGCCAGGCAACGACCTTCTTGCTCAACGAATACAAAGAACGTAAGATCACGGTCACGAGTTTCCTTGACGAAGCATTCCTCAAAGTCTTGGAGAGCGCTCTACGATTCGGTAACCCCATCCTAATCCAAGATGTCGAGCACTTGGACCCCATCCTGAATGCCGTCTTGAACAAGGAGATTCGCAGAACGGGTGGCCGTGTTCTCATTCGCATTGGTAACCAGGATATCGACTTCTCACCTGCATTCACAATGTTCCTCTCGACGCGGGATCCCTCGGTCGAATTCTCCCCCGACATTTGCAGCAGAGTTACGTTCGTCAACTTCACAATGACGCGTAGCAGTCTGCAAAGTCAATCCTTGGATCAAGTCCTCAAGGTGGAACGGCCTGATACTGAACGCAAGAGAACGGACCTCATGAAAGCCCAAGGTGAATTCCGTCTTCGTCTCCGAACGCTGGAGAAGTTGCTCTTGCAAGCTCTCAACGAGTCGAGTGGAAACATTCTTGACGATGACAAAGTGATCGGCACTTTGGAGACGTTGAAACGGGAAGCTGCAGAGATCACGCGCAAGGTGGAGGAGACCGATATTGTCATGAAGGAAGTTGAGCAAGTGACTGCCGAATATCTGCCGCTCGCCCAAGCCTGCAGTTCCGTGTTCTTTATTCTCGAACAACTCAACCTCGTCAATCACTTTTATCAGTTCTCCCTTCGATTCTTCCTCGATATTTTCGACTACGTGCTCCACCACAACCCCAATCTGAAGAACGTCACTGACTACAACAGACGACGGGAAATTCTACTGAATGACCTCTTCCTGGTCGTCTATAAGCGAACCTCGAGAGCGTTGCTTCATCGTGACCATGTTATGCTTGCTGTCCTTTTAGCGCAAGTGAAGCTACGAGGTGTTGAGGATATCACTGAGGAACTCGAGTTCCTGCTCGAAAGTGGCCAGGGCATCGTCGGAAAGCCTACCGCCTCTGCAAGTGAACACCCGGTCTCTTCCATACTCTCCCCAGATCAGATGATGCACCTCGAAGACTATGCGAAACAAAGTCTTTTCAAGCCTGTCCTTAACAACGTTCTCGAGTGTCCCGAGGATTGGATTCCCTTCTTGGAATCCGCAAACCCTGAAACGATGGTGCCTCTACCCTGGGAGCCAAGTACACGTACGCGTCCACCTCTCCTACAGAATTTTTGTGTTGATTAACATTTTGAACAGCCGCTGTGGAAGCTCTTCGTTCTATGCTTGTCGTCAAGTGCTTGCGACCCGATCGTCTCTTGCAATCCACCGCTTTGCTCGTGCGAGCTGTTTTCCAGAGTGACTTATCAGCTGAACTCGACCTCGGTGCAATGGTTGCAAACGAAGTTCCCGCTCCAACCCCCCTTGCTCTGGTATCCGTGACTGGTTATGACGCCAGCTACCGTGTTGAGAATCTTATACAAACTGTCGGAGCACGGTCTTCCTCGGTTGCCATGGGCTCTCAGGAGGGCTTCACTCTCGCGGATCAGGCCATCGCTGCAGCGTCGAGACAAGGAACATGGGTCCTTCTCAAGAACGTGCACTTGGCCCCTTCATGGCTAGGACAGCTGGAGAAGAAATTACAGACCCTCAATCCCCATCGCAGCTTCCGCCTCTTCTTGACTATGGAAGCCAACCCATCTATTCCTGTCAACATCCTCCGACAATCCCGCATCATCATGAACGAGCCTCCACCAGGAATAAAGGCCAACTTGCTCGACTCACTGGGATCCATCCCCCCGCAACGCCTTGCTCAAGGGCCTGCGGAGAAAGTTCGCTTGTATTTCCTCCTCGCATGGTTCCATGCTGTTGTACAAGAACGTTTACGATATGTTCCACTGGGATGGAGTCAAAATTACGACTTCAACGACTCCGATATGGCTTCTGCCTTTGGGACTATTGACACGTGGCTCAACGCTGTTGCCAAAGGGAGAGCCAACGTTGACCCTGCCACGATTCCCTGGGATGCGCTTCGCACGCTCATCAAACAATCGGTGTATGGTGGGCGTGTCGACAGCGACTTTGATCAACGCATTCTAGATGCATTTGTCGATAAGCTGTTCACTCCGGCTGCTTACAATGTGGATTTCAACCTAGTGCCCAGTATCAATAGTAGCCAGGTTCTTGAGGCTCCTGACGGCACCAAGCTCGAGCACTTCCTATCATGGGTGCAAAGGTTACCAGACCGCGAGCCGCCATCATGGTTGACACTACCTCCCACTGCAGAAAGGGTCATCGCTGTTGCCCAGGGTGAGTTCAGAGGTTTGATCGATACATCCAAGCTCATTCATCGCGTAGGTAACGAGCTTCTCAGCAAGCTACGGAAGATGCGAACCCTAGCCGATGATGAGGACGACGTTCCGAGCACTGGTAGTCCTTCCAAGAGTCAGTCCTCACAGCAGCCCGCGTGGATGCGCAATTTGCACGAGCGTTGTCGCGAGTGGTTGACCCAGCTCCCATCCGTAAGAAGACTTTGCTTGTAATAACTGACCCATTACTGACGCTTTCATCTAGTCCCTAAACACGTTGCCCAAACAATCTAGCGACAACCCAGATCCACTTTATCGCCTGTTCTTCCGGGAAGGTTCCATTGGACGCAAGTTACTTGACCACGTTCGCAGGGACCTTGCCGACGTCGTCAAGGTTTGCGAGGGTGAACTGAAGCAGACTAATCACCTTCGCGCTTTAATGAGCTCCTTGACCAAAGGTGAAATCAATGCTGTCTTGATTGGAACCCAAACTGAGATGATCTAGGTACTATTCCGACACACTGGAGACGATACAAGGTCCCCAAAACGATGTCAGTGTCGGAGTGGATTCCGGATCTTGCTCGTCGCCTAGCTCAGTTGGACGGGATTACGATGATGCAGCAGTCCTTGTCCAACGTTGAAGTTTGGCTTGGAGAATTGTTCTTCCCAGAAGCGTATATTACTGCGACTCGACAGACTGTAGCACACCGCAAGCGCTGGAGTCTGGAGACCCTGAGTCTGCGATTAGACATTGGTCAAACGAGCAACCCGGGAGCCTTCATCGTCGATGGTGAGCCCTAGGGAGCGTTTTTTGGACTTTTTTTTCTTTCTAATCACAGTTCAGGGTTGACGTTAGAGGGAGCTTCGTGGGATGCAGAAGCTGGAAAGCTCGTGCTCAACGATGGCGAGGCAGTTCACCTGAACGCATCCCAGATCCGATGGGTACAAGAAGACGAGGACGCCGTTGATCGGAGCAGCCTGGTAACACTCCCGGTCTACTTGAACAGTGACCGTAGCGATGTGATGTTCACAGTTGATTTGCCATTTGATGACAGTTCGGCATCCCTTGTCGCAATGAGAGCTGTTTGTCTCAACGCAAGGGGCTAGAAGTAACGAGATATTAGATTTCAGGATACCCGGAGGCATATACCTGCACATGCATGTCATGATATAGTATAATCAGTAATGACCCTTTTTTTTCTACTTCGTCTAGTTTGCCTCTACTGAGTAACATTCACTTCCGCCAACAACTTCGAGCAACTTCCAGTCTACCTGTATGTTCTCTTTCGCAAATATTGCACGAGCTCCTTCTGCAATAGCCTCAAAGTTGTGAGTTGCGAGAGCCAGAATCGTTGGCCCTGCCCCTGACAGACAGATGCCGAGTAGACCAGGATGTGATCCTGGGGTAATTGATGATGTGACTTCTGGCAAACCAGGAATCTTCACATATTTCCATTAGGCACTCATAACTCATAACATGACAAAGACATACCAGCCCTTTTCGATACGGTTGATGGACACGGTCCTTCATCGCCTCGTAGATAAGTTCGGGATCCGGTGGTGATTGTCCAAGCGCAGTGGTCAACACAGCGAGCCGTTGCATGTTGAAAACCTAAAGTAGCCCGAATCAGCCGATTCGGACAGAGGTATGCCTGTATGGAGCCTACGTACGAGGTCTTTTCGAGAGTATTCCATGGGCAGTACCTGCCTCGCCTTGGCGGTGCTAAGCTCGAACCGAGGTATGATCGCGACGGCCTTGACGGCAGAGCTCCATCCGAAGCGAACAAAGTGTCCGATGCCGAGCGGAGGGACAGGCGGGGACAACCCCCACTCCTCCCCTGCATCGGGAGGGTACTCTGGTAAGACCTCGGACAGTGGTACCTGTGCAGCCTCGCTCGCGACGGGATCGAGTTCTCGGAGGTACGACCCGACGAAACCACCGACGAGCGCTGCCGTCACGTTGTCCGGATGTCTCTCGACCATGAGCGCATAGTCGAGCATCCGTTCACGCGATAGGGTGAGTTGCCCGAGCGTGTTTCCGAGGAGAACGCCTGCGATGACGGCTGCACCCGAGGAGCCGAGCCCGCGGCCAAAGGGTATCTGGTTGTCTGCATGGATGTTGACGAGGTCTGGAGGGAATGAGCGGTGGTTGTTGCAGCGCAGGACGTAGAGCGCGACACGGGTCATTAGGTTTCGGTAGGGATCGAGGGGGACTTCATCGGTGCCTTCTCCGGAGTATGTGATTTTCACGAGGGCGGCCGAAGGAGGTCCAAATCTGACGGTGATCGTCAGGTAGAGTGACAGGGAGAGCCCTACTACATCAAAGCCTGGTCCGATGTTGGCAGAAGTCGCAGGGACTTTGATGATGACAGTGCTTCTCGACATGATCAAGGAGCAGTGTAAATTTCACTACTGTTCATCACTACGGTGGTAAAGGTCGAGAACGAAAGACATACGTGAGGTAGCCGTCAAGGAAGATCTGCAGACACTTTGATTGCAGGATCAAAGTTTCAAGAAAGCGAAGTCGCCGTGCAGCTAGAAGTCGCGTGCCGATCTTTTTGACCATTTACATAAGTTATCAGGAAGTGGTGTTCTATTTTCATACGACCCAAACAGTTAAAAAAGCTAGCAGGCTACAAGATAATATCAATACAAATTTGATCCGTGTCTGCAGAAATGCTTTGCTGGAGTGTTCGATCAACGACTTCTCCAATTGATGCTAAATTAGTAGAGGACGTCTGCATCAAAAGCTAGTCGCACGTCTCGGTGGCGTTTCCAGGACTAGCGGTCTGCGTTGCAATAGGCGGGCTAGAGCCGGTGGGTTGAGAAGGTTGTGGGGTGTTGGTGGGAGTTGGCGTTGTGGTATTGGTACTATGGCCCGCACCAGCGACAGTAAACTATGTGATACGTCAGACCGTCGTTTTGCAAGGAGTACCGCAAATTCAGACTCACGTAGATCGTATCATCCGAAACACCACGCTCGACAACCGGCAACAACACGGGCTGGTAGTTCATTGCAGCGAGAAGAGTAGACATCTTGTACGTGCCCTTGGGAAGGCCACCGGTGACATTGGCATACAGATGACCGTTAGCATCCGCCTTATTGTTCAGCGCCACAAAGAATGCAAACTTGGTTGGGTCTGTGGGAGTGGTCTGGTTGAGTGATTCGAGAGCCTCAATAACGACGTGCGCATGCCCCTGGATAAGACCAGCAGTTGGATCGAGTTGCTGAGGTGCCGCGAGGTAGTTTGTATTTGAGTTGACAAAGTAACCCGTGGCAAAGTGCTTCACGGCCAACGTAATTCGGAACGTGGTGTTTTGCGGCAAGACAGCGAGGTTGACAGGCGTGACAAACTTTGCACTCGGCATTTTGGAAGTGGAAGGGATCGCCCCCATTGGAGCAGGGTTACAGGAACCGTTCTTGAGCTGCTGACCATTGGTGATGGGAAGGTGGGGGAGCGTAGCGCAATAATTGATGAAGTTGTTGACGGACATCAATGAAGCCACTTCGCCAGCCGTTGAAGTGGTCGTGTTCAGACCATTCTGCGAGAAGTTCTTGGCGATCACAGAAGATAAGAGAGTCAATGAAGTTTGGCCCGGGGAAGTGCTCGAATTGGTGGAGCCAGAACCACATGGCGAGTCGGGTGGGGTCGGCGTTGTAGGTAAGGTTGCGTTAGCAGGATTGGTACCATTGACTGCTCTAGCGACGGTAGTGCGCGTCTTCAGACCAGTCTGCGTCGCGCAGGTGGCAGTCGTCCCAGGTGAGTCAGATAATGGCAATGCTGCACATCTAATGATCGACGAGTCATTTGTCTGTTGTAAGATTAACACTACCAAGACTTACGTCAAACCAGGACCACAGGGCGACAAGACATATTTTCCGTTGACACATCGGGCCAATTGACCATCAATACAAGCGTTGCCGGAGGTACAGGACGACGAAGCATTGCTATGATATAGATCAGAAAGGAACGAGGCATAAAAAGCAGATGGGACTAAACTTACTTTGGGTTGATGGCGTCTATGCCATTTTGTT
>JBBPTD010000693.1:0-18773 GCA_038093895.1 Boletus aff. mottiae
TAGCTATTCCACCTCTAGCACTGCCTTATACCTCATGTTTCCCAGTCTCAAGCCTAGTAATCCTAGTATAGTATCTATAGATAAGCACTGCTCAGTCTGTGCCCCTATCTCTATAGTATAAGTAGTCAATCTAGTTAGTATCTAGTTCTCTAGTCTAGTTCTCTTGTTCTTTCCCTAGTTTCTTGAGGCCTACAAGCCTAATAGACCATCTTCTTACAGAGACTTACTCATTGCAAAGTGCCCTCTAGCTAGCAAAGCCATCATAACTGCCAGTTGTTCATAGATTGAATAACTAGGTTGTTACAGAATGTAGACGTGACCTTGGTAGGTAAGGACGCCTTTATCAAAGGCCCAATCAGATAACCTGGAATGGAATGCGGGGGGTACTGATCTGTCAAGTGCATGCAGAGCATTCAGAATGAGAGGATCATCCTTGGAGGAGGATGAGACCTTCTGATGCAAAGTGGTGTTGATGACACGGACAAAGAGGGAGTCAGGGAGGAGTACAGTTCCTGTGTTATCTGGGGTGTCAGGATGGAGGTTAGGGCAGCGAGATAGGGCATTGGAACTGGTGAGAAGATGGCCCAGGACATGGATCATTTTTAGGTCAAAGTCTATGAGGTCTAGAAGCCAACGTGCTTGACATTGGTTGAGGTTCTGGGCCTGGTGGAAGTATGTGAGATTCTTGTGATCAGTGAAGACCTGGATGGGAAAGGGGGAGCCATGAAGGTAGTGGCGCCATGCTTTGAGAGCTTAGATAATAGCTAGAATGGTCATAGATATTGTAGTTTCGTTCTGCAGGGGAAAATGAAGTAGAAAGATAGGAACAGGGATGCCAATTGCCATTGACATCAGTCTGTAAAGAATAGCTCCCGAAGCATATTTTGAAGTGTCGGTAGCAATTGCAAAGGGAGCAGAGGGGTTGGGGAGATGAAGGACTGGTTTGGAGAGGAATAGTTCCTTTAGGGCATCAAAGGATTTCTGGCATGCTTCTGTCCAGTTCCATCCAGAGTTCTTTTTGGTGAGGTTGATGAAGGGACGTGTGATGGTGGAATAATCAGAGATGAATCATTGATAAAAATTGGCAAAGTCAAGGAATGAGCAGACTTCCTTTACTTTGGTCGGGGTAGGCCAATTGGCAATTCCTTCAAGTTTGACAGGGTCCATAGTGAGTTGTCCAGGTTTGACAATCATTCCTAGATATTCTACTTCTTTGACTGCAAAGGAACATTTCTCAAGCTTCAGGTGAAGATCAAGTTCTTCCATTCGTTGTAGAACTTGTTTGGTTCGTTCAACATGAGTGGCCTCATCTGGGAGAAGATAAGGAGATCGTCCATGTAAATGACGAGCCATTCTTCTGAGATCATGTCATGGAATGAGTCATTCATGAATTGTTGGAAGGTTGCGGGGGAGTTTATGAGGCCAAAGAACATAACCAGGGGTTTGAAGAGTCCTTTATGAGTGATAAACGCTCCTTTCCATTGGTGTCCGTCTTTGATTTGGACATTGTTATATCCCCACTATACGTCGAACTTGGTGAAGACCTTAGCATCTTTGAGTTTATCGACAAGGTCAGAGATTAGGGGAAGCGGGTAGGCATCGTGAATGGTATGTTCATTGAGGTATCAGTAGTCTTGACAGGGATGAAGCTTCCCATCCTTCTTGTTGACAAAGAAGAATGGTGAGGCTTGGGGGGAGTTGGAGGGTCAAATCTTTCTGGTGCAGAGATTTTCTTCAAGGAAGTCTTTGGTGGCTTTCTGTTCATTGGATGATAGGGGGTAGATTTTCCCCACTTTGGGTATGAAGGAGTCGTCGAGGTTAATTTTGTGGTCATATGGGCAAGAGGGTGGAAGATGATCTGTGGTTTCTTTAGAGAACACTGAGGAGTATTTCTCATATTTGAGAGGAAGTGAAACTGCAGGTTTAGCCTTTTCGGTGGCCATGGCAAGTTTGGTGGTGGTGGTGAGTTTCGCAATGATGGGGGAGCCTAGGGGAATGAAGTGGGAACCACAGCGGATGATGCAGTTGACAGTATACACTTCTTTAGCATGTTGACAAAACTGAGATTCAGTTTCGTATTTGAGGTATTCATAGAGGTGTGCGTCATGTACTACATGGACATTAAGATGTCGAGGAGGTCAGGGAGGAAGTTTGGGAATTCTATGGGATCATTGGTTCATGGTATGAGTTTGATAGAGTTCTGAGGATTCATCAGATGATTTAGGGATGGAGATAGTTTGGCGAGCCCAGTCAATGGTGGGGTTGGTTTTTCAAAACCAGGGTAGTCCTAGGACAATGTTTTCGTTTCCGCAGTACATGACATAGAAGAGGATCTTGTGAGTGATTCCTTTGATGTCAATGAACAGGGTAGTGGTGAAGCGGATGGCTCCTCTCCTGTTCGTGGATTGGTTGACATTTCATATGGGAATGGATTCGGAGAGTTTCTCAGTGGGAAGTTTGTGTTTATGAACAAAGTCCCAGTCAATGCACGATATGTCAGCACCACTGTCAACCAGGGCACAGATGTCGACAACTTTAGTAGTGTGATCTGGATCAATAAGCTGAACAGGGAGTTTCATTGCTTTCGATGAGGAGGATACAATTACAGAAGTGTATGTAAGGGAAGGAGAGACTTGCGTCAAATGAGTTCTCCTTTTCAAAAATCCCAGGAGAAGTGAACCTTTCATACGGCCACTTCTTCATCATCATCATCTTCGGTCTCCTTCAACTCTGGGAGATCGTCCATGGAGACTTTCTGGACCTTCTTTCTCTTTTGTCTGGTGGAGGGAAAGTGAGGACATTCATTGCTAAGATGTCTGCTTTTTTGGCAGTGGAAGCAAAGTCCCTTCTTGATGCATCGCTTTCGCTCTTCAGGAGTGAGCTTGGTGACTCAGACAGCATCTACGTCCATGGCATTGGGGTCTCTAGTGGGAGTAGGAGCAGGGGTGTTGTAGGAGCAGTAGTTTTGAGATCCTCCAGTGTGAAGGTGGGCAACCTCCCTAGCTCTTTTGAACTGGGTATGGAAGTGGGAGGCCTTCTCATACCATTCCTTTGCTGTAGTGGGGGGGGTGTCCATGGAGTATATGCGGCACATCAAGAGTTTGGGAAGTCCAACAGAATAGAATCCAATCAGGACATTTTCATCAGTGATATTAGCAAGGGCGGTGTTACTAATGAAACTGGTAGTGTAGGTGGCAAGGATGGGAAAATATTCTCCCCTCTTCTTGGGATAAGGGTTCATACGGGTATTGGATAGCCAAGAGATGGCATTGGTGACAGTGTCCTTGAGTACAAAGGATTTCTTGAATGACTTGCAGAAGTGAATGAAGGTTCTGAAGTTGATGGAGGTAGTAGTAACCACCTGCTATCTGAAAGTATTTGCCCAGACCAAGGCAGATCCTTTCATTATATAAGAGAGAGCAAAGGTGATTTGTTTGTCGTTGTTGTCATAGACTGATTCGTTTACCTTGAGGTAGAAACGAACAGTGTTCAGCCATTGGTTGGCTGTTTCTGGGGACCCATTGAAGGGTTTGGGGTTACTGAGGCAGAGTTTGGTGGGTTTAGTAGTCATGGGGATGCAAGATGGTGGCGGAAAGGGAGGGGGATTAAAGATTTGTCCAGTGAGGGCGATAGATGTGGGGGAGGGGAGAGTGGGGACGCGAGGGATGGAGAGGGAGGCAGAGAGCTGATGGGAGAGGTCTAAGGCATCACCGTCCTCCTGTTGGGAGGGGAGGGCAAGGTCTTGGTCAAGGGAGAAGTGTTCATCGTTAGATGAAGATTCAAAGGGTTCAGAGAGTTCCTGAGGGGAATGGTTTCAAGGTAGTCCCCAGAGGGACACAGGGAGTTGAGGTCATTGAGCAATGGTGGAGCAGAACTACAGCAGTGGTAGCCGCAAAGGGTAGCTTAGATCTTTTGTTACGCTTGGCCCAGATAGGGACAAGCGTAGCCTTGAAAGTTCAGGATGAGGGTTCAAGAGTATAGCATGCACTTAATGATAGCATGTAGTCCAAGGATGATGTTCCACTGAGGAACACAAGAGTTCAAAGGTTCTAGGGTTCAAGAGTTCAAGGTGACAGGTCAAGAGCCTGAAGGAGCTTCAAAGGAACTAGTGGGTATTGATCAAGGAGATCTAAGCTAAGGTACAAGAGATAGGTATTGTGGGTTTATATACCCGGTTGCATGGTTAAGGGTAGGCATAGTGAGGGCAGGTACAGAGAGTCATAGAATGGAATAGAAGATGGAGGAAGTAATCACTGATGAAGCAAGTGAGATAACAGATAAGAATGAGTGAGCGAGGATGAGTCAGCAATAAGAGAAATAGTGTCCAGAGTTAAGAATGGAACTAGTGAGTTCAATATGAGTTCAAGTGTAAAAGCATAAAAGAAAAGAGGAAAAAGAACAAGTCATAACAGTATGAAGGAAAAGAGCTCTCTAGGCTAGATTTACTTAGGTTACAATTGATATGCCCACTTAGAGATATGTTTAGATAATCTGTTTGTACAGGTTGCCTTCTATTCACACTTGTTTTCTGCTTTAGTACAAGTTACCTAGTACAGGTGACTAGCTAGTAGTAGTAGTGTTACTTAGTCTAATCTAATAAGCTCCTAATCTAGCTTTATAGATGCTCTGAATAAATCCAGATAAATATGCAGATGCTGTCTTGCTGACAGAATCCACTCCTTATATACTGTTCTTACATGAGGCTGTGCTTCCATATGCAGTTGCTTTGGACTATGCATATAGCCAGTCCATTCATTGAGGCTCATTTGCTATTGGATAGCTGGGACAATGATTGGTAATGATTGGCTTGGTGCTTACTCATCCACTCCTTGAGGCTGTGTACAAGAAGCAGGAACTCTGCACAGGTTTAAGGCTGTGGGTTTCCATGGCAACACCCAAACTCTATAATTCCATACATAGAGTCACATAGATTCAATGCCATGCAATGGTGACTATGTGGCTCAAGGGCTGTGCAGATAAAGCAATGCAATACATATTGATGTGGTTTAAATAGGGGCTTTCCTATATATTGGAAGCTAACAAAAGTGTGCATATGTTAGTGTAGTATATACCATGGCCCTCCGGGCACCCCTGGACCTGCAAGCCATCAAGTATGATAGTTGAACAACCCATCTACAAATATAAGCACAATACCCAACTGCAACAGCTTGACCAGCTCAAAAGCGCACAAGGAGAGGGTGAGAACTCAAAGCATTGGTGCAGGTTAGGAGCCTGGGGCATGGCTGAAAAGCTAGGGGACCACGAAAATTGCTGGGAAAGAGGGGTCGATCACGAAAAAGCAACAGATGAAACGAACTTTCCACAGAAATGCACGTCGACAAACCTGAACCCTTACGGGTCCAGGAATACTAGTGTAAGGAACTTCACAGTGATGTGTGAATATCTCCTTGAGGATTGGGGTGGGAAGATGCAACTTGTGGGAAGATAGCCTACATGGTGGTCTACCTGTGCATAAGGTAATGAGATTATTCCAGCTGTGGATTATGCTGGAATCTAAGAGTTTGTGTTCTGACTCAGCACAATACTAATTTTATACAGGTCAGCAGCTTTTCATTTGTCTTCTTCTCTAATGCATACATTATTATATCCCCAGTGAAGATCTATTTTTGTGAATAATTTAGCTCCTTTAAGCTTATCAACAAGCTGGGAGATCAGTGGTAGTGGGTAGTTATTCTTGATGGTATATTCATTAAGATAACAGTTATTATGTACCATTCATTTTTTCCATCCTTTTAATAGTCACACTCTAGACATCACTACATGTCACACTGTGACATCACTCAGTCATTCAATCTAGTCACATACATATGCACTACAATTTAGATCCTAGTTCACTACTCATTCCCTCTACACTCTCTAGATCCCATTTTCCCACAAAGCCCACTACTCTCCCACACTTTTCATATCTAGGCTATGTGCTCTAGACTTTCTCCACATGTGACTCACATATACTCATGCCCACCTCATACCCCTTATCCAGTGCATCATGGTGCTGTAGGAACTGGCAGTTTCTTGTGTCTACATCCCTTGTTTTTCCCCTTTTACAGTTTACAGAAGGCTGTTGTTGTATATCCCTCAAAAGTATCCCTCTCCTCTGAGTCCATTCAAGTCTATCTGAGTTGTGTCTGAGGTCCATTCCTTCATCTGTGTTTTGGTCTTCATGAATCCGTGTCTGTGTAACTACTCAGATCAATATTGTACTCATTGGACTCCTCCCTGCTCCATTTCATTTACCTTTTTCCCTCCCTATAATGACAAGTATAACTGCATAGAGACTGCATCACCATTATACACAGCCTCAGATCTGTCAATCTGGTACTGACCACCATTGAGTCACTACCCAACATAGGACAGATGAGCTTTTGACCACCACCATTCTTGATTGTATAAAAAACTACTTTCTATGCCATTGTGGGTTTGTCCGTGTACCCTGAGAAGTTTTCACTCAGTACAGTCTCCACTTGTTATGCATTAGGATACAGTTCAGGCACAGTCTAGGGTATGCCCTGGACTATAAAAAGTTTTGTTCTAACTACTAAAAATATCTACCCTTTGATCCCTTCTCTTCTCAACTTGAAGGAGACTTGTTGGTCATCATTGTACATCATCCAAAAATGCTTTTGCCATATCCATGGTCATCCATGACTCAGACCTTTGTTTCCATTCTGTTTTATCCATGTCCATCTTTCTGTCTTTCTGTCTCAGATAACCTTTGGACAAATTTTCTTCTGTTTGGGAAAACATCACTACCCCTCCTACTACAACCTTTCCAGAGCCCCTTGGGACGAGTCATACTCACACCCACACTTTCACCTAAGTCTCTCTTGATAGAGGACATCATCACCCCGTTTCTCATCACTACAACTGTAGCCCACTGTGAGGAGTTCATCTAGGTTGTTAAGAAGGACACTAAGACCCACACCCAAGTGTTTGGAGATTGATGTTCTTCTCACTGACCTCTGCCATTTAGATATCTCAACCAAGTCCAAGTTCTTCATTCTGGTTACTCCTGAACTCACCATTCATACCAGGGGGCTTTATCCATTCAACCCCATAGCAGTCCACTTTCTCTTTACAGTACTGTTCCCCAGATCTTACTCCTTTCTCCCCCTTAACTCCTTTCCCTTCTTCTTCATCGTCATCCAACTCTCCCATGTCAACATAAACTTAATCTGGATCTAGTTCGTCAGCATGATTGTTATATCTCTTTGACCTCACTACCAACCTACTTACTTTCACTTGTACCACACATACCACACCTACCACCCTATCACCACTCACCACCACTGATTCCTCATCTGTTTTACTATCACCAGTAGGACCACCCACTCTCCCAACACCATTCCAACTGACACCATCGATAAACCCACTCTCCCAACACCATTCCAACTGACACCATCGATAAACCCACTATCCGCTTCATCCGTTCCAACACCACCAATAAACCCACTACCACTCCATCTAAGAAATCCACCAATGGCCACACCTATCCAAATGCTGCTTCATAAAACCCCCAATGCACCAAAGTTTGATGGAAATTGACTGTCTGAGCTCCCACACTACCTAGAGGATATAGAGTTCTTAGGTGATACAGTGCACATTAACCAAGCAGGAAAAATAAAAGTGGCAATCTGATATGCAGTGTTAGATGAGGTGGAAGTATGGCAGACACTCACAGAGGCAACAGCCACTCTGGCAGATTGGGACACTTTCACCACAGCCAAAAAGAAAATGTATCCCAGATGTGAAGGTACCAACCAATATAGCTTCTAGGTCAGTGAGTTGATCTCTGAGATCATTGTTATCTTATTCCAAAGTGGTAACTTTTGTGCGTAGATGTATGGTATCTGCTCCTAGTGATTCACAGCAACAAGAGTCACAGAAAGCATATTGACAATGGAATCCCATCGTTCTTGAGTGGAAGACATACTTGTACCACTGAGGGTGTTTCATAACTCAGTAAATAGATTTGTGATTGCGAACATATTGAATTAAGTGGAATAGTTAAAGTTTTCTTCTGATTCAAGAGCAGAGTCTGAGTAATCAACTAGATTAGATCCTTGTTCCTGTACTTCAGGGGTGGGGATTCTAATGGAAAGCAGTGGTAATGGAAGTCCTGCTTCTGCAGCGGCTTCTTGTTCAGCTAGTGCAGCTTCTTGAGCAGCATGGATTCATTGCTGATTGATGAACTGAAGATGAAGGGTACTTCTTCTTTGTGTGAAGTTCCTTCCTCTGTTTACTCTCTCAAGGTGTCTTGTTTCTGATTTCTAGGTTCAGGGTTCTTATTTATTGTGACAATGGAGTACGTCCTGCTAATATGGACAGTAACGAAGAGGCGTCCTAAGAGCTGTGAGGGGTCTGAGTGTACTAGGGCGATAGCCAACAGTACTGTCAGGAATGCAGTACCGGCAAGATAGGTCAGGGATATGAGGAATAGGGGTAGGATGTCTCTCTCTAATCTGGATCCATTCCCTGATATGATCTGCAGCCTGTTGTACCTGACATTTTGTGATCTCAATCTCTGGACTGCTCAATACCAAGCTGTATTCCCTCACATATAACTCTGTGGATTCTCTCTATCTCACTCTCTCTATACAAACTGTGAAAGTGATTTTGGTGAGGTTGAAAATGACAGGCAGATTGGCAGGTGAGAGCAGTGTGGCTCGGTTCCCAATCTATGGGTTCTGGTAACTCAGATGGTGCCCATAAGGGGTTGTATGTTGGAGATCCAAGTGGTGGATAGACAATCTCCTGATCTGCTAGTGTCAGGGTTAGATGGTGTTCAGTGTTTACTGCATTACTCCATGCTAACTGACCCAGTAAGTCTGTGGTGTTGATAGTAGATGCCCAATAGCAAGTACTGGGGGCGTCCTCTGGTGCGAGTGTAGTCTTGTTGACCAACATCCTATAGCCTCCATCTAGGCTGCTACAATAATTGGAGAGTTGATCTGATTCCTATAAATGGACTCATCAGTCCTGTCCATACTTGACTAGTGACTAGCCAGTCAGTACCTGTAGGTGATGCTCCTTTTCTTCCTCCTTAACCTGGACTTGGTAGTCCGAGGGATTGTAGTTGTTCAGGTTGTATGAGCCCAAGCTTAATGCTTCTTCCAGTACTAATCCGAAGATGTTCAGAAAGGCTACATTGGTGGAGGGTTCTGCAATGGGACCGGAGGGTGAAGATGCAATAGTAAGGCACTATCAAAGTGCAGAGTTAATTGCATAGCAGGTGCAGTCTATCAATAACCTACTGGTTCTTGCAATCATGATGGGTGGTGATAAAGTGCTGATGGGGTCCTGGAGAGGATAGCTAAGCCTTGGCAGTTAGTATAGTCTTGTTCTAATGAAACGACCAGAACCCACCTAAGAATCTAGTGTTTGAAGTGGCAAGAGTACTAGGTGAGTTGTTCTGGGAAAACTCCAAGAGAACAAGACTGGAGAGTCTTGTACTATTTGGCTATAGTATTTATACTACTAGTATGTACATGTGCACAGACCATGCAGTGCTTATCTACAGATACTATACTTGTATTACTAGGTCTGAGACTGGAAAACATGAGGCAACATGAGTTGTATGTTTATTGGAGGATAAGCATACCTGTGTGTGCATGTGTTGGATAGGGGGTATGAGGTGTGCATGAGGTGTGACTCATATTAGTCTGGAGCACATAGCCTCAAGATTAATATTGTGGGAGAATGTTGGGCTTTGTGGGAATGTAAGTGAGTGAGCAAACATAGGGGCTATTGGGGTATTTGATGAATAGTGAGTGAATGAGCATCTAGAAAAATAGAGAAAAATAAGGGAAAAATAGGGGTGTTTGTAACAGGTAAGGCGTTCTCTCACAATTTACACAGTATATGTTAACACCCTAATTTGTAGCACTTGCTTCATGAGCTGGTCATATCGTGTGACCTAGGGAAACTGTATAACAAAGACACTATCATAGAATATCTATTAGACAAGTCAGCTTACAGAGATGGAAAGGAGATATGTGGCCACATACGCTTGCTAAAGGTATGTTATGCTATCAGAGTTTCTATGCTTCCATACTTACCTTTTGTATACCTTTGCTCATGTGGTTGCATACTCTTGCAATTGGCACTATGGGAGCTCCTCATTCCAAATCCACCTACTAGAGAGATATTGAACAGTGAGAAGAATAATGGTGACTTGGCTAACAAAGAACAACTTAATGTCTGTCCCTGGTGTGCTATCAAATTCTCCTAGAAATCCAGCATCCAAATGATCAGAGTGAGCAAACATAGGGGCTATTATAGTATTCAGTGAATTGTGAGTGAATGAGCATTGGGAAAAATAAGGAAAAATAGGGGAAAAATAGGGGCATTTGTAACATCACGCGCTTCAGTCCTCGTTACACTTGTTTTCACACTCGTTTCAATTCACACCTTCCTTTTCAACTCATGCATCTCCTCATGAACCCTCACGATGCAATCCCACCTCACTACCTTGTGGAATGCTACACAGCATCTCACCAAACATTCATAGATGATTTTGACATAGATAACGAACAAGCAGCTCTCTGTCTCACCAACCTGTGGCTAGTCCAGAATGCCATTGACTGTGAAGACTGGAATGCACATGAACAGGCTGAAGAACTCCTTGCTCAACAGTGCAAAGAGCAACAGCGCATTGAAGCTGACGAGCAGCGCCAATGACAAGAAAAAAAGGAAGAGCAAACCCAACAAGAGGAGCATAAGAAGAATCACAACAAATTCTTTCCCTTCACTGATATCCCCATGTCTAACACTCTTCCTGTCATCCCCTCACCCCTTGCACTACACAAACTCTGAAAGGGTGAGTTCTGTGAGCTCTATTTCTTCACAAACAAGGGTCTTGCAGACACACAAGCAACTGCGCACTCTACAGACAACAATGCACTTACCCTAATGCAAGATGAACATGGTCTTCACTCATTTGTCCCCCTGGTCTCCACCAAGGCCAAACAGAACATCATTGAAGACAAGGACCTCACTTGGCAGCAGATTGATGAAGCTACCCACCACATCCTCATAGCCATGAATGAGTGTGGGTGGGACGATCAGTGGATACAAGCACACCTTTAATTCTGGCTGGCCTTAGGTACACACAGTTGGTGCCACCACCAGGACAAGAGACATGGCATGCCCTTGTCCACTATCAGGCAATTACACGAAAGAGGTGGCATGACACCCTTGGCACCCCAAATTCATTTAATCTCAAATACATACAACAGTCACTCCTTGATGACATCCGTACAGAAATCATCAACAACGCTTCTGCCATAATAGCAGCTAATAGTGCGAGAGAGGCAAGTCAATTTCCCTCTCCCTGACCAACATCCACTAACCACTGTACCCTTCTAACCTTTCTCCCTATTATAATAATTTGTATGCTACCAACAACTACCACCTATGTGGTACTTACCATGTACATCCGGGCTCCACGCCCTGTGCCCCAACGCACCAGCCCCAATGCCACAACCCTTTCACCTTGGCTACATGCCACATTTTCTCATTCCCTCAATGGGATATACAAACAGGCTGTTGCCTCACTACAATCAGCAGGTACCATTCCCACCCAAACCCAATCAAGCTTGCATGCCAGACACTCCTCATCATCAAAACACCCCTTTTTGCCTACATCACCAGATGAACCTGCACACAAACACTCCTGCTCCTTTCATGCCAACACTTTGCTGGCCAGCCCACTCAACCCCCTCCATCCATGCACAGTCTGCCTCAGCATTGAACCCCACACAGTTCCTGTCACAGAGTGTGACAAAGACAAAACTTGGGATGGAAAACACGAAACCTTTGCCAAACGAGTCAATAGACAGCTCGTCACCAAAGCCAACAACCAACGCCTCTGCACGAAATGACAATGGAGAGAAGGATGCATCAACAAGCAATGCTTTGCTCACATATGCTCCAGATGTGGAATCGCTTTGCATGGAGCTATATGCTGCCCTAGAGCACAGAGGTTTGCAGGTGCGAACTCCCTATAACCCTAATGCATGGAAGCAGCTTCTCCAGGAGGCTAATCTCCTCTAAGAATATGGTAACATACCCCGCATAAATTTCCCTAACATTATACAAGTACAAACACCCCATAATCAACACATTCCACGAACAACTTCGCAACATAGTACATAAAAAAATAACTAAAGGTAGATACATTGGACTCTACCCTCTTTCAGTAATACAATCAGTCATCGGACCATACCAATCATCCCCTCTTTCCATTATTCTGAAGCTGGGTAAACTGGGCAAATTCTGACTAGTACAAAATTTCTCTTTTCCCATTATCCCTTCCCCCTCTAATCCTGCTCCCTCTATCAATTCCTTTGTAGATGCTACTGATTTCCTGGCATCTTGGGGAAAATGTTCCATAGTATACTTACTAATTTCCCGCCTCCAACCAGGTTCCAAAGTGGTGACACAAGACGTAGCGGAAGCTTACCACACCATCCCATTACATCAATCGCAATGGCTGTAATAGACACTATAACTCGCAAAATCAACTTTGAAACTTATTGCTTACAACATAGCTAACCCTTAGCAGATAACCCTTATCTTATCAAGTCACATGATCATGGATCACTCTAGACTCTAGTCACATGCCAGTCACATGACCTTATCTCAGCTGTGCAACACATGTTGTACTCATGTCATTCTCATGCTCACTTCATGCTTTTCCCTTTGACTCACTTTCCCTTATCGTCCAATAGCATTAACCCCTCTTATCTAGGCAGTGCTTATCTATACCTCATGGTACCCAGTCTCAGGTATACTTACTACTTATAGTCTAGCACAGCATGGTCTGTGCATGGTCTCTCTTAGTATATATAGTCGTACTCTTAGTAGTATAGACCTTAGTCTATTTCTCCTGTTCATTCCCTGGTCTTCTCACTAGAAGGCTCTAGCCTTACCTATTGTTTCCTTTAGTCATCTCTTGAGGCCTACAAGCCTAATAGACCATCATTGTCAACAGCATAGGACTCCAGCAAGCGCTCCATTGGACTTCTCGACCATAGTCAGGACTAGGTCGTTATAATGGCCTGCTGCAGTAGTCTGCACAATGGACTCAGAAGGATGCATTGATACATGCACTGCCTTTGGAGCAACACCTTCAGCCGGCATTTACAGCCACTTAGCAGATGCAGCTGCACACATTTTTTGTTTCCAAGGTATCAGACCACTGGACAAATGGTTGATGACCACATCTTTGCATGGATTTTACAAGTACACATCAGCTGATACAACATGCAACGAGCAGCATGGTCCCGAGAGATTGGATCCCTTGGAAAGTACAAAGAAAATAGCCACTTATGGTATGGAGGGCGCACCTTAGATGATGGAACCTTTGAAGAATTCAATGAGTCCTGTGCACACCCAATTCAAGACTTATCCAACACCTCCCCTCAATCACAACATGACTGCCTCTTTACATATGTGATTGATGACATCAACCAGGTATCACATAAGCTAGGCATACCCTGGGAAACCTCTAAAGACCAACCATTCAGCCACTCAACCATATACATTGGTTTTCAATGGGACCTTCACAAACAGACAGTATCCCTAAGCTCAGAGAAAGCCACCAAACACATCATGGCTATATGAGAATGGAAAATGAGATCTATGCACTGCCTTGAGGATGTCAAGAAGCTATATGGCAAGCTCCTACACACCGCCTTCTTCATTCCGCAAGGCAGGGCTTACCTAACAGGGTTTGAACGGATGCTAGCTGTATGCGAGAAAAGCCCTTCATGCCCCACTGCCCAGAAAAATCCATCTCCAAAGACCTTGACTGGTGGCTAACAACAATAGCCTCAGGAAGAGCATCGTGCCCAATTAAACCCCCCCAGCATATACTGATTTCACAGCATACTCCGATGCTAGCTCTAGTATCGGCATTGGTGTCATCATTGGCAACCAATGGTGAGTGTGGCACCTGCTCCCCAACTGGCAAACAAATGGAGGCAAATGAGACATTGTCTGGGCTGAAGCTATTGGACTTGAATTCCTCATCCTGGCCCTTGCACAATCTATCAACATTTCACACCACATCATTGCATATGGAGATGACACAAGTGTCATCGACAGCTGGAAGTCCAGAAGGCACCACAACTGTGAAGTCAATGAGGTCTTTAAATGCATCCACACTTGCATTACAAACACATCATTTCCCATCTGTGGCCTCATTAGCCACTATGTCGCAAGCGGTGACAATCCCGCAGACAACCCTTCCTGAGGCATCTACAGTGATCCAGAACTTTTCCTCCCTCCTATACCCATCCCTCAGCAGCTTAGCGACCTCGTCATTGACTTCACTAAACCCCTCCACCCCTGAGAGATTAGCCAACATGAACTCAACATCCTCCCAGTTCCCACCCATAAGCACTCTCATGGTGCTCAATACCAAGACAACAAACCCTTTGATGCAGACGAACAACAAAAAAGGGATGATGAGCTTATAAGCTCTGCCATCCAAGAGTTCTAACCCAAAAGCAAATTGCTTCAGCAACCCACTCCCCATACCAAAGCCCTCCCAACATGTCACCAACCCCAGACTGTACAAACCTGACCTTACCCCAGCCCCATTCCCACTCCGTCCACACAGTCTAGCACAACAATGGCTCATACTCTGGTTGCCTTCCCTCACATCCCCACATGCTTCCAAAACCAAACAAATATTATAACCAATCAAGACTATGACTGCATCCTCACCGTCATTGGTGCATCCTGGGCTGAATCAACAAAAGAACTATATGGCAATGGTCTATTAGTATACCATATATACTGCGACATAAATAGCATTCCTGATTAGCATCATGCCCCAGTCACCTTAAATCTCCTTGCCACATTCCTAGCCAACTGTGCAGGTGGCCAATCAGGATCCACAGTCGCAAACTACACTGCCGCAATATGCACATGGTACATTCTCCATGGTATGGAGTGGAACATTGACAAGATGGAATACAAGGTGCTGCTCTGAGGAGTGAGCAAGCTAGCTCCTCCCTCTGCTGCATGACTCAAATGCACCCCTTTCTCAGTTGAAATCCTGGAGAAATTCCTTCTTTCCTTGGACATTACAAAGCCCCGAGATGCAGCAATATTTGTGTGCCTCACCTGCACTTTCTTTTGCGTCATGAGACTGGGTAATTATCAAAAAAATTCGTTGGAACCAACCAATCATCTACAACACAACTAAATGTACCCCAGGCGAATTCACAGTGCCCGCTATCAATAAATATGATCCTGCCACATATATTTCCAGATCCCTTTTCTCCATTTTGAACAACCACAAAGGTCTTCCAGTAATGAAATTTCATCTTCCTCATATCAAAACTTCTTTCCATGGAGAAGATGCCCACTGTGCTCCACACGACAGTTCTTCAATAACAGATCCCAAAGCAGCCCTTGAAAACCACTTCAGAATCAATTCTGTCAAACCCACTGATCACCTATTTGCATGGAGACACCCCACGAAAGGCCTATGTCCTTTATCAAAGAAGGAAATCACTTTGTGCAATAAAGAAGTGAAGAAATGCAATCCGGACATGCCTGACCTGAAAGGACACAGTCTCAGAATAGGCGGAACACTCTACTACCTGCTCAAGGGAGTTCCCTTCGATGTCATAAAAACCATCAGACGCTGGTCAAGTGAAGCCTTCACCATATACCTTCGACACCATGCTCTAATCCTTGCTCCATTCCTTCAACACATTCCAATCCTTTTTGACAATCTCTGTAAATACATACTCCCACCAGTATGGTAGCCAGTGAGTTGAGCTCCTAACACCTGGGTCTCACTCGCAAGATGTGTCACTCACTCCTACCTCTCAGGGTCACAGCTCACAGATCCAGGTGCAGTTTCGGGCTGGAAAGCCTTTGGGCTTTCGCCCACCTATGTCCATGTATAGTTGTTGTGTATATGCTCATGAAATACACTTTCCCATCTCCTGTACTACACCTCTTCACCCACTGGCCAAACACGTAGCCTGTAACGCATAGATGTTCACACTGACGAAGACAGCTCATGCATAGTGCCTATGGCTGGTCCCAATTGACATTCCACCCCCACCCCAACAGTGATGACACAACAACAACAACAATGTCAATGTGGTGGTACTGCCACCACACTCACCCCACCCTCCATTGCTCTGCCTCCTTCCCCTGGTCCTCTACCATATCCCCTCCACCTCCATCTCTTGACACTGCAGCTGAGATCACCGCACATAAGTCACACACCAACACACACCCAGATGACGTACAAAAGTAGCTTGCTTCCTTCAATGCCTTGATTGTCACCCACACCAAGGAGGGCTACAACACTGTCATCGACTGCTGGGAGCACACCTCAGAACACATCAGTACCCCCTTGTTCCTTGGCTGTCCCACCCACCAACTTTCAGAACCCCTCCTCCCACCTTGTCGTCATCGTCATCAACTGCTTGGTGGCAGAACCACTCCCACACCACATTAGGAAAAAAATATCATGGCTGTAGTACCACAGTTTCTATGTAGTGCTATATTGCACTCTGTAGTAGTGATGCTGCGACTCAGCTATTCCCTAGCCAACTTTGGCTCAGCCCGGCACACGGCATGACTCTGCTCTGCTAGCCAAGCTATGCTAATGTTTCTGGCTTTGCACAGCTAGTGGACTGACTGCAGCTGACTCCAACAAAGCCTGACTCGAGTCAACTTGAGTCAGGTCCTCAGCTGGGCTGAAGTGACAATAGTTCTACTACTTGTACACCTATGTAGATACTTGTGCAGTTTGGAGGTACAATAACAAAGAAAGATGAAAACACCTAAATGAGTGTCATCAAATAACAGTAGAGTGAGGAAACAAGGTGCTCACCACCATGATATCACCATCCAGTACACAATTTACCAAGATCAGTTCTACTCCCAAACAAGTTGTCAGACTGGGGAAACATATGTGGGCCCTTGGAGTCAAGCCACTCAACTCCAGGGATGTGCATGAGGCATATAAACAAGGTGTTGGTAGGGGAGAACTTCCTCGCATGTGGAAGAAAGAGGATCCATTTGAAGGTCTTCCTCGATGGTTAGTGGGTGCTGAATAGATTGTGCTTCATCAACTGGTTGAGGAAGCACAGTTCAAAGTAAAGAGCGCAGGTACTCATAGTTGGGTGTCTCTGAAAATGATAGCATGCAGGCATAGAGAAGCATGCTTGATAGTTCTGGAAACTGATACTTGTCACACAATTGCTTGACAGCCATTGTACATTTGTGCTTGAGTACTGCTGACAAATTGGATTTCTTGTGGCAGGTGACCTTGAGCCATGGAAGAGTTCCAGAAAACAGGTAGATGAGAACATATACAAGCAACTCAAGATCATCATGACAGCCTGGTTCAGCTCCCAGATGACTGTTGATGGAAGTAAATGCCAGTGTTCTGTTGAGACCACACTTGTAATGGGAAGGTAGGTGTTTGCCTGTCACAAGGTGGCAATACAGCCTGGACAGGCCAAAGTCGATGAGAAAGATAGTATGGTGGTCGATGCTGGTGAGAATGTTCTGTGGTTGAACATCACTGTGAATATAACCTTGAGAATGGATGTACTGGAGGCATGACAACTGAACCATAGTTGCGGTAAGTGAGTGCAAAGAAGTCATGCCTATGTGATACTCACCAGCTGTTCACCAATATATTGGATAGTGAGAGTGCTGAATTTTGTTTGTATGCTGACAAGGTCCTGTAAAAATGGACCCAAAAGATCAAGAACTAGAACATCAAAGTTGGACTCTTGGCCAAACCAGTGGACACATGGAATGCCAACTGGTGTACCTTGGGAAAGCCACTTGAGAATATCAGTCTCACACTCTACAGATGACTGAGATGTCTGGTTGGTGAGTGGCTCCAATTTGATGGCATAGTTTTGGCAATTGATGATATTCATTGCTTTGTAAACTGTCACTGCAAATTTCTGTTACAACTCGTTCTTTCTCTTCTCTTTACGCTTCTCTCTTGGTCGCTTTGTACTTACATCGAACTCGCTGGTTCGATCCTCTATGTGGACACTATTTCTTTTATCGCTGACTCACCAATGCTTACTTTCCTTATCTCTTATCTCAATTGCTTCGTCAGCGATTACTTCCCCCACGTTCCGTCTCTTTCTATCACATTCTATGACCTGCCCTGATTATGCCTACCCTCAATCTTGTAACCGGGTATATAAACCCGCCATACCTATCATTGTACTTTAGCTTAGATCTCCTTAATCAACTCCTTGAATCTATTCCCTCGTCTCAAGCTCCTTCTGGCATTCGACCAGTCGCTTTGAACCTCAGAACCCTAGAACCTTGAAACCTTTGTGTTCCCTAGTGGAACGTCTTCCTTGGACTTCGTGCTACCATTAAGTGCACGCTATCTCTTTGAACCTTTGAACCTTAGTCTTTCGAGGCTACGCTCGTCCCTACCTGGGCCAAGCGTAACAAAAGATCTAAGCTACTCTTCGGGGCTACCATCGCTGTAGTACCGCTCCACCATTGCTCAACGACCTCGACTCCCTCCGTCCCTCTGGGGACCACCCCGAAACCGTTCCCCTCAGGAACCCTCTGAATCCTCTGAAACTTCGTCAGACAACGAAGACTCCTCCCTCGACCCAGACCTTGCTCTCCCCTCTCAACAAGAGGACGACGACACCTTAGACCTATCCCACCAACTCTCCGCTTCCCTTTCCATCCCTCGCGTCCCAACGCCCCCTTCCCCCACACCGATC
>JBBPTD010000694.1:0-18772 GCA_038093895.1 Boletus aff. mottiae
GCTCTGCGAAGATGGCGTCATCATCGTCTTCTGTCTCGTCTCGTGTACGATTCGATTCGACCACACGCGATGCCAGAGATTTAATCTTTGCGTCCATGATGGTAAGAAACTTGACTTAGACCATGAGCCCTACCGCCGGAACGCCATTCACATAAAATGCCTTTTCTGGAAACTGTAACTGATCATCCACTTAGAGTACAGTACATGTACATACATTCACTCTTGACCCGGATTCTGATATCTTTTGATTGCCCTCTCCCTGACCTCCGCGTGTACAACAATGGGGCGAGGATACTCCAGCTTATCCGCAACCTCCACGGGGGGATTGTGGAGTTCTGTTTTGTTAGGTGAGCCTGCATGTTTTCATAGATACGAAAAACGAGTACCTGGCCCTCGCAGGTTCTTCAGTTCTGGGACATATGTTCGAATGTAATCACCCGTCGGATCCGCCTTTGCACTCTGAGTGTATGGGTTGAAGATACGGAAATAAGGTGCAGGGTCAACTCCAGTGGATGCACTCCATTGCCACCCGCCATTATTGCTAGCTAGGTCGCCGTCGACGAGCTGTTCCATGAAGTACTTTTCACGATGTCAGTCTATTATACCTGGTGGAACAGGTCGGCATGGGAAGTCTTACCTGTTCTCCCAGATGCCAGTCTAGCAGCAGATCCTTGGTCAGAAACATCGCAACGATCATTCTCATCCGGTTATGCATCCAACCTGAAGAACATATTAGACACAGTGACAAGCGTCAAATCTTGATGAAACTTACCCATCGTATTCAATTGCCGCATGGCCGCGTCGACGATGGGAATTCCAGTCTTTCCTCGCTTCCATGCAGCGAGATGTTCTTCATTGACTTCCCACCTTACATTTGCCAACTTCTCCTGGTACGGTCGCCCCATCGATACACGAGGAAAGTTCGCTAGTACGTTCGTGTAAAAGTCTCGCCAGGCTGAATCATATATGGTAAACTTTTCAATGTTGAGAAATCGTACGCACCAAGCTCTTGCACCCAGCGACCGATTCCTGTTGTCCGCCCAGCATCTACTTTCTTCAGTCCAGCTAGACTCATCGTCGCACGGATACATTCCCGTGGTGATATGACGCCAGCCGCTAGATAAGGGCTGAGTCTGGAAGTCGTATCTTGATCCCCGCTATCTCTTTTTTCTGCATACATCAATATGCGACTGTTCTTATTGGATATTTCGGCGCCATCCGCCAATGGGTCTGCGGTACCTAACTGTGATGTTCTTGCCTTCGTTTTGAGAAAACGTGAAAGTATCTGGAGGATACAGATGAGAATCAGCTTTGGTGGGGGGGCACGAATGCAATCCAACCTCTTGAGCGACGACCGATCCTGCTGGCCAAACCTTGACCATTGTTTCTCTGTCGGCAGGGTCTAGCTCAAACCCTTCCACGGAGTGAGGTAACGGCGTGTTGAACAGTGGGCCGAAAGTTGAGTCTTGGCGGATGGAACTCGAATTCGCATCGGGGAGAGGGGACTCTTCGAGGTATGTATCAATCCTCTCGTTCAGCATAGCGATCCATTTTTTTTGGTACGGAGAGTAAACCTGCAGAATATAAGGTGAATATGTTGGCGTGGCATGATCGATGCACATATACCGCATGAGCCCTTCCGTCTTTTGTTTTGATAAGGCCAGGCTCGATGATACACCTGTCATGGAAGTAATGTGGCCGAACACCCTTCTCCTTCGATAAAGCAAGGACTTTCAAGTCGCGCCTGAGCTCGTCTACTTCATATTCTATATTGGCAAACAATCTGGTGCATTGGAAAGATTCGAGAAGCGAAACGACTTTTGAAGGAACCGTATGGCGAGGAGTGTGTGACACCGTGAGCAGAGGGATGTTGAGTTCGCCAAGCGACTCCTACAAGCCGTAAGCAAGCTGCGATTGTTTGGGACCAAACTAATACCTTGATCTCCGACAAGTTACGTAGCACAAAGTCGATCCTCCGCTTACTCACATCATGAGCAAGACAGTCCTGGGGACTGAGCAAGAAGAGTACTATGAGCGGTATTTTGTCTTGAACAGCTTGTTTGGACGCGGCTGCAAGTGCTCTGTTGTCCACGACTGCCAGTAATCAGGGTGCTTCAACGACGACAGCTTCATACTCAATAGCAAACTGACTTACTGCGCAAATCGCCCATTCGCATCCAATAGACTATCGATTTCCCCAGCTGTGGGTTTTGGACTGTGTTTCGCATTTCGGCGAGCAACCTTAGGAAAGGAGGGTTGGCTTGAACCGCCTCTGCGGCCTCTGCGGTGGCAATCCTCTTCGGAGTGAATGGATGAGCGGACTTTCCCCTCTTTGACATGATGGCTGGAGTGGGGCTGCGAGCTCTCTTTGACATGATGAGAGAGAACGAAAGAGAACGAAATGCTGGTCATTTTTCGCCTGGACTGAAACGGCGAACTGTGTTGGGCTCTCGGTGCTGATCTAGAACACGTGAGATGATGTCACCGAGTCCCCGCTCACATAACCCAGCAAGCTGGCTGGCTGATGGCAGCAGCTGGCTAAGCTGTTTCCTGTGTCGTCAGTGAGGAACTACGGCACACACCCGAGAAAAAAAAGTAACCCACGAGATACTAAATCCTTCACATCAGGGTATCAGAGGAAAATCACACCTGACAGTGACGCGAATGCTTGGCCACCAAGAAAAGAGGTGAGAAATAGGCAATTGTAAAGCTTTTCATAAAGGTTGAAATGTTTAACGAGCGCGATGCAGTCCGTCAAGTCGATGTCTTGAAAGCTTGACGGCTCAGTGAGGCGGACGAGTTCACAGCCACTACCTTTTACGGCATAAGCTCAAAGTGGGAAGAGGCGCGTTAAGGTCTTGCCACAACGGTGTCGTCCTGCTCTCCGTCCAGGCTCGACTGTACCGTTTTCCCGTCTGCCTGGTCATGGACTTGCCCACATCAAGAGAGATAGAGCTTGAGACTGCTTTTAGGAAACGAGATGCACAAGTTGCGGAACTCACGGTGAGACTTCTGGCCATTTGGGAGGTTCCTTCTTAGGCTGTCTGTTGATCACTTTCCTGACCCCTTTAGACTGAAATTTCACGACTCCGTCAGTTTCTGACTGCACAACCCCAACCGTCTACGTCGGATCCTATTACGTTACCCCCTACATTGGTGTCTGTACTGTTGCCACACGTCAACAAGGCAGCTTCCAGTGGTGGACCCGCTGGTTCTTCGTCCTCAAGCACGGTCAATACCGCGTTGACTCAGCGTGTACGCTTGCTCCAAGAAGAAAATGACGAGTTGTACGACCTGCTAAAACACGGTGAAACTGGGAAATTGAAAGAGGAAGTTCGAGGACTCCGACGTGTGGTAGATAGACTAGAGAGTGCACTCCGAGGTGACCGCTGTTCGTATTAATTCATGCCCGTGTTAACCACTTGCTTTTGTCAGAGTCTCATCAAGTCATCACATCTCTCTCGTGAGTTGCTGGTTCAACCCTAGTTATCGCATATATTTACCTATACGGATCCTAGGACCGAACTGGACAAGTCGTATCAAAGTTTTCAATCTTCTCTGCGGCAGAAGCAGATCAATTCGCAAATACACCACCCGCCGTCTCGTGATTCATACCATCCCCCGCCACATATGCCAGCCACGAATGGATTATCCAAGCCCCCTCCGACAGGACCTAGAGCACACAAAAAACCACGACTATCTGACGCCAAGATATCGCCAGCTCAGTCGAACGTGTCACTTCCTCCGTCGAAAACACATTCTTCGGTCAAGCATGAGCCATCTCGTTCGCCTCGCATCTCGCCGTCCGAGACTCGCCCCAAGAGCAACGCAAAGATGGACGTTGACGAAGACCCGCGTACTCGGCCGCGTTCTCCGCCAGAGAGGGATCGTCCGCGTCCGCGCGAGAAAGAGCGCGCTCGAGACCGAGAACGCGATCGGGAAAGGGATCGAGAACGCGACCGGGACCGAGATCGGTTCTCGCGTCGAAATGGTACAGGAGGGGGTAGTGGAGCGGGCCGCAGAAATCGTGGGTTCAATCATCCATACGCGGGTGGAGATCGGACGTTGGCAGAAAGAATGGGGCTTTGAAACTGTTTTTTCCATTTCTCACCTTTGCATTTTGGATGGTTCGCCGACCTAACATAGTGTATTTGGTACGCAAAAACTTCACTTAGGCTTTATTGTATCGTTAGCTGACGAGCTCACTTCTAGACCTGTATCCGTAACCTACCGCCGGTCGAGCTATTTTGGGCTATACAATATTTATTGGAGGCGCCGTACTTGGAAGGAATCTGAGAGACGACTCGGTCACCTGGTGGCCATGGACGGCTTCCGATCACGGGGCACTAGGCGGACTGAACCACACTAGCATGCGCCACGGATCCTCACCTTTCGGGCGACAAGAAGTATGTATGTACTGAAATTATTGCCAAGGCTAGGGAGTTGAGGGACTATCACGTAAGACATTGTAGCCAAATACAGACTTTTACGAGATAGCGTTCACAGCTCAGAAGATGTATATGTGTAGCAGAGTTGATGGAGGTGATGAGGTCAATATATAGTGGTGAGTTGAATGAGGGAGTGCAAGTGATGGCTGTACAAGGGATGGCTGTACGAAACGAAAGAAGTGTTAGGTGACGAACGGTGTAAAGTGTTGATCTTGAGTACAGAAGTAGCACACGGCACTTGGTGGAGAGGTGATACAATTGTCCAAAACAAGGGAATGGTTGTGCAGTGCAAGAAGGACAATCAAACCTGGCAATGCCCCTTTGGGTTGTGTGCGGCCAAGAATCGCATGCAGGTAAGCGGACCCCCGGGTTGTGACTCGCAGCGCATGCTGGGAGGGTCCTTGGATGAACGATCAAGATAGAGATCAGAGGCAGGTGATCGATTTGGAACGGAAGGCCTCACAAAGGAGTGGTTTCTGATGAGGACAAAGGCCGGGATAGGTGGGACAGGGGGAGGCGGGGAGGGGATGGCGGGGCTGGGGGGCGGGGATCGACAGCGAGAAGGAAGATAAGAGAGAGTGCGCTTTATTGTGCGAGGTGACCTGGGGGTGCGGTGGGGCGGGGATGGATGGCCCTGGGAAGAGGTGCGACGGGGTGCGGGTTTTTTTGCCATGGTGGGCGGGGAAGGTAGTGGAGTGGGGAGGAGAACTGGGGATGGCAAAGGAGGCGGAGGGGAGGGACAGGGAGGGAAGGACATGGAGGGAGCGGACGCGATCCGGAATCGATTTATAGCGATCGTGATAGCCGAGATTGGGATGTGGCGATGCATACGAGTCAGCTTCGATCATGTCCGTCAGCCCCTAATTTTCCGGTGGCTGGCCCGCTCCCTCCCTGTACATAAAGCATACCCTGTACACGCTATCGATATCTCTCTTTCTCATCATGTTGTTCTTGCTCGTCGCCGCTCTCTTTCCCTTCCTTTCCCTAGCCCTTCCTTCGCTCCACACTCCCTCCTTGCATCTCAGATCTCCTTACCGTCCCCGCATCATAACCTACTACGCAGACTGGGCAACACCAAAGTCCATCGATTACGGCTTATTCGATATCGTCATCTTTGCTTTCGCTCTCCCTGACGAAAACTATCAGCTTCGTTGGGACACCGATCAGGCTCCAAACTTGCTTGCAAACGTCGTCCATGAAGCACACGCTGGTACAACAAAGGTCATGCTCAGCATCGGTGGCTGGACCGGAAGCAGGCCAGTCCCGTCTTTAGATTCTCACAAATATTGGCCCTCACCCCTCCACCAGGTACTTTTCAAACGCAGTCGCGACTGCACAGAGCAGGGAAATTTTTGCCAACAACATCCTCGACGTCTACAAGCGCTGCGATCTCGACGGCATCGACATCGATTGGGAGTACCCAGGTCAAACAGGAGAGCCGGGCAACACCGAGAGCGCAACCGATTCCCCCAACATGCTCCAGTTCTTCAAGGTCCTTCAGCAGAGGCTCCCTCCAGGTGCCTTGATATCCGCTGCCGTGCAAGACTCTACCTTTGTCGGTCCTAACGGTCAACCAATGAAGGACGTATCCGCTTTCTCCCAGTTCGTCGACTGGATCACTCTCATGAACTATGATGCCTATTCAAGTATGCTCTTTTCTCCCTTGACCTCCCTGCTACCTCAGTCACTCCACCCCCTTTCTAGCCCGGAACCCCCCTGGGCCAAATGCCCCCCTCTCCGATGCTTGCGGCTCCTCCTCCGAGCCCTCCCAGAATGCCGTCGGTGGTTACAATGCCTGGACCTCCGCCGGATTTCCCCCTTCCAAGATCGTCCTCGGTGTCCCGTCATACGGCTATATCATCGAGTCCAATGCTAGAAGGCTCTCCGCACGCTCCTCTTATCGCGCTTATTCCGAGGACGGTACCGGCCAAATCCAGTTCCAATCGCTCATCAATCAGGGCATTCTTACACAGTATCCAAATGGCTCTTTCCGGGCAGCTGAATCGTCAGGCTTTACCCGCGAATGGGACGAATGCTCCGCTACTCCCTACCTTCGTTCCAACTTGGCTGAACAAGTAATCTCTTACGATGACATCGAATCCCTCAGTATCAAGGCAGCTTGGGTCAAGAAAATGAACATGGGTGGCGTCAACTTGTTCGACGTACACGGAGATACGCCACAACATCATCTCGTCCATGCCTTGCGCGACAACCTCTATACACAACCGACGATTTCTTCGAGCGCTGTACACTCCCCGAGCGCGGCGGTGTCGCCCCCCAACACGATATCTTCACCTACGAGCATGGTGTCTTCGTCATCAAACCCCTTGTCCTCAACACTGCCTGGTGGTGTCATGCTCATCCCTAGCAGAAACTGACGCGCACGTTCCTGTCGTTTTGGTCTTTGTGCATCACGATCCGGCGTGAATCAAGTTGGGGTTTCTGCCATGTTATTAACGTGCTATTACTCTACATAAACGAATGCATCATGCGCTAGCGATATCACGAGGAATTCATGAGACGAGCTGGAATGAAACCGTGTGCCTTGAAGCCTGAACCACTTGGCGGTAAAATGACGGACAAACAGGAAATGGCAGCGAATCCTTTTCAGCATAGCAAGCGATGTCTTCGGGAATGACAATATATCCATGCTTGTCGTTAAATCTCTAAGTATTATTCGGCCATCAGCTTCTGCTGGATACCCATTTCCAAACAAGCTGTGGGCGCCCACAATGTCATCATCGGGAATGGCATGCAGGCGAAACAGAGCCGATGATGACGGCGGGTCACTATCACGAAATAGTGTTTGCCATAACAGGCTAGCGGACGGAGAGCAGACAAAGCCTCATAGACGTTGGGTTCCAGCGTTGGCAATTACGTGACACACAACACCTTCTCCTTTGATGGAAAATGAGTAACGTGTCCGTTGGTAAGCTCCTCGGACATGATGAGGGTGGTTATGAGGGTGAAAGATCGCAAAGGCAATGCACGATGCTGTCCTGTGTTTTACACACCTGACTCTCTCAGCCCCTTTGATGTAAAACATGTCTCCGTTGATGATGTCCGTTGATGGGTGCCTGTGACCCAGATTCTTAGGCCTAAACAAGTGTAAATACCCACTGCCGACTTGTTTGCGTATGCTTCTAGGACAAACAAAACCAAGCAACTTGTAAAAGTTCTTGCGTCTCACCTTTATGCTCGATGTTCGACCTAAGTGAGTATCTTTTTTTCTGTGAATTTTCTCTTTGCATCTGCGGTGGTGATGACTCTTTTATTCACACTGTATGAAAGCACTCGTCCCTGACTTGTGTTTTGTGAGTTTTATTCTACAACGGTAGCTGAAGCCGTACTTTGCGAACCGGTTGAAACGTCGAATTGTTCGGATTGCTGACATCCTTCATCCAGTTACCATCATCATATCTGCACAATTTATAATACACCCGTCATAGCATATATTATCGTTTGTGATTGTAAATGGGATTCCAGAGAAATCAAAACAATTGTTCCGCAGCTCGGAATCAAACTGATCCAGTGCATGTCAAACATCGCCACATGACATCGTATCATCTCCCAAATCAAATGCATCCTTTGGAACTTGGCCTTGAATTGGTGTCAGAGCGCCCTTCAAGATGTAAAGATAAGGTGCAGATTTGACGGGTGGCGGAAAAGATTGATATCCAACCAACAAGTTGCAGCGAGGACATGAGAATCTGTACTGCCTTTCGTGACCTCCTGACCTGTAACAGTCACCACAATCATAATGCTTCACGTCATGAGGGTGTGACTCCGTACCTTTCAACGAGCACAGGCTCGACAGGGTTGGCATTTAGTTTGAACACCACTGCTTTCATGATGCCGCTATCATGGGAACGTATGATAGTAGCCCCATCTGTTTGACGCTTCGGGAGCTCTACAAGACTCTTTTCGATCACGAGCTGCAAAAAAAAACGGCATGCCAATGGGAGAAAACAGGGCAGAGGTGAACCTACAATGAACTCTCCGCAGATGCAATCTGTGGAGTCAACGCGGATGAGTGGAAATCACTCGAAAAAGGGCCGATAGTGACTCACAATACACCCTGAGAGCTGCTGCTGCCGACGCCGTGGGCTGCGCTGTGATACGATACGACAGGCGGTTCAGAGAAACAGCGTTGCGACTCAAGATGACCTCACCATCTGTAGACGAGGAAACGGCTGAGCGAGAGACAACTTTGGGCATGTGGAGAACTGTCAATACCGTAAAAGCGGCAATGATTGGCTGTCAATATAACTCACGTGATCTACCCCGCCAACCTCAATTGTCTAGACGGGTTTCATTATTTATCCTCACGCATCTTCGTCTCCGCCCTCATCCATTTTCTCCTCCATGGCAGAGAAAGATGCCACAGCAAGACTTCGAAGAGCAGTTAAAGGCAAGTATTCTCGTACTCGTCGCCACACCTCTTCATCTCTCCGCAGAGAACAATCTCTTTCTCGTCAAGAGACTTATACAAAGAACGGACATGCGGAATCCTGACCCTGGCCCGAAGCGGTACACGTCTCTGGCATGGGCTGCTGCTCTCGGTCACGAAGAAACATTCGATTTTCTTCTCACCGCTGGCCACGACGATGAGGAACTCAGCAGAGTGGGTATCCTGTCCACCGTCCACGCTTCAATCCCCCGGTTTACACCCTGACGACTAGGATGCAGAGAACAACACTATTCTCATGCTTCTCGCCGATTTCAAACCACCACCACCGAACCCATACGCACCCGGTCCATCTCAAGTTGACCAGATGGGTGCCGCACTACGCATGGCCCGGCTATACTATGACCGCTATCCGTGGATCCTCGATTGGTCCAATTCTCAGGGAAAAACTGCACTCCACATGGCAGCTTTAAAAGGAAACGAAGAACTCGTTCGCGTGCGTGGATTCTGAACCTCTCAGTTTCCGCTTATTATACATTCCCTGTCTGTTATCAGATGCTGTGTGATTTAGGCGCTGATTTTGACTTGGCTGATAATAAAGGCAACACCCCTCTTCACTAGTGGGTTTCGTTTTTATCATCTGTCTTCTGAGCAGGAGTGAACTAATAGCTGCATCATCAAGTTCCAGCTCTTGGGGTCAGATACCGGTATGGGAGTCAAGTTGACGTTTGTCTCGTGTTTCGCTCATCGTGCAACTCAGATCGTCCAGCTATTGATTGAACGGGGTTGTCAGTTTGCTGCGCGTAACAACGATGGTTTCACTGCCTCGGATTACGCTTACTCGTGAGTAATCATTTCACCCTGTCCGAAGCGCTCCAACGGCCATTGGCAGGTTTAGCACTAGAGAGACGTTGCAGGATTCTGCACGTTTACAGTTTGAAAACAACAAAAAGTCTCGCCGCATGGTCTTTGCTCAAGCCGCTGCTAGAGGGAGTGAATGGGGAGGCGGGCCGGTGATAGATCGGACTGCTCATCTACCTGTCAAGGGAAAGGACTTTGAAAGTGTTACTGCGCGCATGCGAAGTGGTTCTGGTGGGAGTCGCACAACAGCGACTTCGGACAGCGGCGACTTTGACAGTGCCGGACTTGCACCTAACGTGGCCACGAGCATCTCTTCACTATCTTCCTCTGCATCTCATTACCCTAGACAGCCACCACAGTTTTTGCACTCGCCACCACAGAGACCGGTCAATATTTCATCCACAGGTAGCAATGGTACTTTCTCCGTACCATCTCCTGGTCCTTCGCAGTCGTTGTGTCTAAACCCTCCCCCTCAATCATCACTATCACCCATTGTAAATCGAATGCGAGAGCGGGATGCCGACGAAATGGAAAAGTACATGAGACGGAACCGAAGCGGAAGCGCAGGAACGTCCTCAACAGATAACAAATCGCAAGCTGGGCTGACTTTCGGTTCCGCAGGACTTTCAGCCGACGGGGATGAACTCGACGGCATTTCTTCGCTGGCAATCACGGGGACGACGGCTCCCCGGAGACTTCTGCGACCATCCTTTTCCGCAGCACAGCTGCGGACTTCGCCCTCCCCTGCCCCCGTTTCCACCCACCCAGCACAGAGTGATGCATCTCGAAATAGGGCTGGGACGAACCCAAGTAGTGCACGTCCTGGACAATCTTCTCTTTCTCCCACCCCCATAATCTCCAGGGCATCTTCTTCCGATTGTCCTCGTTATGATGAGAAGCTACTCGAAGAGCCAGAGATATATACTGGGCCACCCACACAATATGCACGATTCCCAGAACCGCCAAGAAAGAGCAACCGTAGCGCTTCGTCTTCAGCTGCAGCTGCAATCACGCGCCGTCTACCGTTTAATCTATTGTCGAAACCCGCTCCACCTCCGCCAACTGAGCACGGGCACAGCGGTCATCGAAGAGGTTCTTCGACGACGTCCATTCGAGGTTGAACTTCGCGAGATTTTGCGCATGTACTTTTTCCCTGTAGTTGGAAGAGATGTTGTTGGATTAGCTTGCAAGGACTCGGTACATCCTACATACACAGCTGTAGCACTATATAAAAGTTCTCGGACAATGCCGATCATGGTAACTGCCAATTGGGGAGTTGTTCGGTTCAAAAGGGAGATTCCGCTCATTGAACTTGTTCTGTCAAGCCCCAAGCCGAAACGAAGCCTTAGTCGTTTATGTTGCCAAACTAATTCCTCTACCCGTCTCTGCTACCCCCCCACCATCTGGCTCGATGGCTATTCCATACAACGTTGACGCCGACCCTGACCCAACATCCCAAATTGCATGGCCTGCTGCTCGTCACAGGCAACGCACTACTTCCAGCCTCCAGCTCGCACAGGATTCCGAGCCCACCAGTGACACTGCAGTCTCGAGCACAGTTGACTCTGCGAAGCGGTTGTCAATTCCAACTGAGCACCCACGTCACCTTCTGACCACATGGAACCTCATAACGCTCAGCATATCCATGGCTGGAGCTCAAATCGCTTGGACTGTAGAGCTCGGGTAAGTGTCGGTGTCGAACGTGTTGTGGGGGATGTCCTCTGACACTCGCATACGTAGATACGGCACCCCGTTTCTCCTATCTCTCGGCATATCCGAGCAAGTCACAAGTCTGGTCTGGCTTGCTGGCCCTATCAGCGGGTTGATCGCTCAACCCCTTATTGGTGCGGATCCTTCTCTTCGCGTGCATATTGCGAGACGATAACTTGTCCGACAGGTGCTATTTCTGATTCATCCCATTCCAAGTTCAGGCGGAGATACTGGGTTATTCTTTCGACGGTCGCGCTCGTACTATCTACGGCTGTGCTTGCATATTGTCAGAGTATTGCTTCTTTCTTTGTGGACTTGTTTGGTGGAGGCGCCGGTGACTGGGATCCTGATCGGCAGAAGCAAGTATGTCGTCGACTGTCTCAATACATACTTACGCTAATGTCATTCTCCTTCAGGTTTCGAGCGCTGCCATTGGCATTGCTGTCTTCGCGTTCTATGTGCTTGATTTTGCGCTCAATGCCTTGCAAGCATCCCTGCGCAACCTTCTTTTGGATATTACTCCCCCTGAGCAACTCAACGCAGGAAATGCATGGCATAGTCGCATGAGCCAAGCAGGCAACATTGTGGGATATGGTTTTGGTATGTATATGTTTGTCATGTATGATGGCGATGCCTCAACACGCTTTGGATAGGATTCTTACCACTTACCAAGTTTCCTTTTTTGGATTTCTTGGGAGGTGACCAGTTTCGCAAGTTTTGCGTCGTTAGCATTGCTATTCTCGTCCTTACTGTCTGGATCACATGCTTCTGCCACGAAGAGAAGGAAACCGTTGACAGAAGGAAAGAAGGGTAGGGTCATTTGCCACCTTCCTTTTTGCACAATCTGATCGTCCGTATTGTAAGGCACAACAAACTTTACGATGTGTTGGAGAACATCTATTCAGCCGTCACTACCATTCCCAAACCCATCAGGAGAGTTTGTTTTGTGCAAATCTTTGCTTTCATGGGCTGGTAAGTTGCACTTCTGACTGTGCGATTATATGCTACCGTCTCACACGACGTCCGCACAGGTTCCCCTTCCTCTTTTACTCCACCACTTACGTTGGTCAAGTTATGGCTCACCAGTTGGACCAGGAGCCTGACATTGAAGTAGCTACGCGGACTGGTGAATTTGCGATGCTTCTTTACAGTATCGGTTCGTTCCCTTTTTGCCTAGATTTATGCAGTTTCGTCAAATGGCTCCGTCAACAGTGGCTGTCATTGCTGGTATTATTCTTCCTTACCTCACACGCCGCGATCCCAGGCTGCTCCCTGAAGAGGGCGATGACGAACAGACACACATTCAGCGTCTCCGCCTGAACCTTCACCAATGGCGTGAAGAAGCTCTTGTTTCGGGGAAATCAGTTCAACTTCCTCGACGGCCACTCCTCCTGAGAGATATCTGGATGGGTGCTATGGTGTTATTCACGATATTGATGTTCTCTTCGTTTTTTATTTCGACGGTTCCAGGAGCAATTGTCATGATCAGCCTTGTCGGAATCTGTTGGAGTGTAGCTTGTTGGGTACCATTTGCTATCATCATGGAGGTGGGTCTTTGTTTTGTTTTGTTGGATATAACACTGAGCGTTTTGTCACAGCTCCTCAAGGAGATGTCCGAATGCCCGCCGACAACAACTATTTCACATCGAGCAGCACCACGTTCTGTTGATGAACGTGATCCTCTCATCCAACACGAGTGTGTTGGCACAGAGGCAGGCGGCACTACCGTTGGCGAGTCATTGAGCGGGGGAGAAACGAAACCTTTGGCTGGGGGAACGATACTTGGAATCCATAACCTGGCGATTGTGATGCCACAGTTTATCGTATGTATCATTCTTGTTTCTCTTGTCAAAGTTTGTCTAATGTCATGCGCACCACAGATCGCCGTTGTGGCTAGCCTCATCTTCCACTTTGTTGATGAAATTGCCCCTGCTAAGCCGCTTCCTTCTCCTCCCCTTGGGGAAGCTTTGTTGACGATTGCATCGGGTGGCCTTGGTGACCATACGACTTACTATGGGAAGAATGGTGTAGCCTGGGTATTGCGGTTTGGTGGACTCTGTACACTCTTCGGCGCTGTGTTCGCAAAGATGGTGCCACCCACGAAAGCGGAGAAGGAGACTCGGGCTGCATTTAGGGCACTGAAGGCGTTGAAGGCGGAAGAAGAGGAACCTTGACTTTAGATACACTCGGAACAGTACATGCTTGCATTTGTTATCGCTTCTCGTTGCACTACAATATTCCCCTACTTGCTCTGTTTTTCGCTGTCGTTTCCATCATCGTTAAGTAACGTTTTCACGTCTGTGTACGATGTAATCCTGGGGCGTAATTTGCCGTCTGTTTTTTCAGTGAATGTATGTCCAATGACTTGCTAAACAGCCATCAGAGTGACTGCCCAATCCCATTCACTCCCTGCCCTGGAAGCAACATAGCGACAGGGCATAAATGTCCATGCCGGCATCTCGGTCCCGAACATGGCTTCGAAGAAGGGGACAACAACTGTATTTCGAGGGATGACCAAAATTTATTTTTAGCACTGATGCATGAAGACATGACACAAATTCGACATACGTGTCCCGCTCGTGCTCCGCTGGTGGTGGCTCACAAACGCTTTTGCAGCCAATGTGCGCTCCAAAAAGGGCGTAAAATCATGGATCGCTTTCATTTGAACAACTGCCTGCGCGACGAGCGCATCTCGCGGGCCAGGCAGGTCAGAATCCCGTACAAAGACGACAGCGCAGGCCTCTGAAGAGGGTGGAAATCCCGATATTTCGTAGTGGACTTGAATTTCGGCGCCAGGGCATTCAGAGTGCTGAACTGTTATATCGCCTTTGTTTTCGTTCCGAGACAATACGTGACGATGGGTCAATGACATTGATAATGCAAGGGTGGAGGCTTTACCTTGAGTGAACTCGGGAGACTTGTCCACTGTTGATTCATCTTCCTCGGGTGACTCTAGATCCAAAGTGACGAATCGGCCACTGTGTACGAAAACTTGTTTCTCTATACGAGCGCCGCGCGGAAGGGAGGAAAGGACTGCATAGAACGTTGGTATCAGCTTTTTAAATCGTCCTAGGATTAGCGTGGTCAACGGACGAGGAACGAGACACGTACCCCATCAACCAATTCCACATTCTTGCGAACGTGATCCACATCCGCTACATGAGCGAGATAATATATCGCAAGCTGGATCCATCCCCCGTCTCTTCTGCTGTCTCTAGAGACGTCGTCCATGTCTGGCTTGGAGCTTGAGTCGCTCCGGTTGAACCCACCGTCGCTGCCATCACCCAATCTAGAATTTGGGGCCGCTCGGATGATTCGCGCCGTGTGCTGTAGGACCAGGGCGGTCTCGAGCGGAAGAGTCGAAGACATCGTGGATGATTGAGAAGAAGTTGAGGGTGCGGCTGAAGGTGACGGTAGAGTCAGAGAAGAAGGTATCAATCCGATCTGGCCTGATATGAATGTACGGGGCGGTATCTGCACATTGAACACAGTCGTTTAGACAAGGGGTTGACAGGCAGGATGGAAGGATTACAGGCTGAAGGGAAACCACGCACACTGACGGCTTGCGAATAAGGACCTATGTTTGCAGGTGCCCAGTAGCTCAAGCTCTGAACGTGAAGAGCCTTTCTTGTTCCTGTTTCTCCTCTCATCCCATTTGTCATCTTGCCGTCCAGTGTCCCACTGGGATCCCCAACCCATGCCAAACAATCCAGTCCAACTCCTACCCCACCGACGCCTATGCAAGCTCTTGCGGGCGGCGATGCGCCAAAAAAGGATGCGTAGGCAGCATTGGCAGAAGAGAAGGTTGAGCCGTCGAGGTCTGGAAGGAGGAGCGTAATGGTCGCCGAAGCTGGGAGGAGTTCCGAATGCCCGGAATATGTAGGTGAATTTTCGGCCAGCAGATCTGGTCGAAAGTATTGGCAATAGTGTGACGGTGATGAAACTGTACATACTCTGAAGTATTTCAAAGCAACGTGTGAGTTCTTGTCCGACGCTCAAAGGGCGCGGATGAGACGCTGGAAGGCGAACGTTCCCAACCGCGATCCACGGACCGATGCGACGGACAGATGGCCCAAGTTCGGGTGGTATGTACAGGTGAGGAGAGCCGGCCTCCGAGGCTGAATCCGATGTTGCACCACAAAGGGACTTTTCCATGTGTCTACGGAGAGTTCCAAACGGATGCTCGAGTAGGGGAGGGACAAATATATCGAGACTAGGTGCTGGAATAGCCTTTTTCTTGACCAGTAACGCATGTTTGATGCGCAGATAAGCTACGGGCGCGATGTCGTTCTGGTCCACTACCACGATCTCTGTAACCTTGATGTCGATGAAACACTTGAACAGCGGACTGTCGATTGTGAAGGTCTCATATTCTCCACCCTCCCCGCACGGGTGTGTACCGAATCTTTGATGAAGTGATACGAGCTTTGGTTGCATAGACGACAGTGGTCTTGCGAGATCGGATGGAGTGAGCCCCGCCCCGGCGATTTTGATAAGGATAGCATTTAAACCTGAAGATATCATTTCGGAGAGGAGAAAAGTCTGATTGCGTTGCCAGAGGTAGGCAAGAGGCGTTAGTGAGAGGCGACGGCAGCTGCAAACAAATGAGCGAGGGGAGAGGGCGGGATCGGGAGACAGACACATGTTCTACGCGCACACGTTGGTAGTTTGAGAGAATGGCGCCGACGGAGACGGCTTGTATGTCTGGGTGGTGATCCTGGGACACGAATTAGGTGTGAAGAGACGAATGCGATGGGGGGCAAACCAAGACATCGCGGAGCAGTGCGTAGAGGTCCTCTGTTTCGTCTCCGGTGATGCCACCGCCGCCAGCGGATTTGAGGCCATACTCGACTGCCTGCTCTAGTGGATTGCCTTGTATGACACGCCTGTAGAGAGGTACGTCGAGGGCCTGTGCGACGAGCGCGATGGCATCTTGGCCGACTGTCTGGTACATGTACGAGTCGATCTCATCTAGGGAATGGCAAGTGAGTAAAAGCGGCGGTTTGTGAGGGTCGAACGTACCCTTTCCAGAGTGAGGGGAGAGGGTCGCTGCAGCGAGGAGCTGGTGGTGGTTGCGTTGGCAGTGGAGCAGGTTGAAACAGCTGTCCTTGCCGCCGCTGAGCAACGCGACGTACTTCATCAAGAACGTCTTATTTACATACACAGAACCCTCTCTCTGCACGATGCTCTCTGCACACTACACTGCGGGCAATTCGCCTCTTCATCCCCAGCAAGCGCAGTATGCACACCACCAGCACACCTCCTCGTCGCTCCTCCCCACCCCGCCTTCCTCACCGCCCACAATCGGCATGCATCCATCAGAAAACACGATATCCCTCCTCGAGTCTCTCGTCGCCTTTTATCACCAGGAACGCATGTGGGTATACCGCACCCGCGCTCAGCTCGAGATGGGCCTTCTCCATTACGTTCCCGACTCCCAAATCGACACCTCCGTCGAGGCTGACGATCCAGACTCCCCTGGTCAGTTGCAGGAGAGAGCTGGCCCCTCTTCAGATCCTGCAAAGACGTCAGAAAGCTCTTCCCCCTCCCCACCAACCAAATGGCTGAAGCGCAAAAGGGCCTTCAATCTGAGACTTGAAGGATTCTCCTCCACACGCAGCATGCTCCCCACAGTCGCACGCGGGGGGATCTCCAAGCATCTACACCCACATACCCAACACCGTGCTCGACAGAGCTCGAATCTCAACCCAGCCTCAGTTCCAGCCTCCTCACACCTCCAAGGGTCGACCTCGGCTGCCCTCCACCCGCAACCGTCTGTATCGATCCCTTCGTCAAATACCGCTGTATCATTCTATCCTCCGACGGCAATAAACACGACGACTTTGACATCCCCATATCTCTGCCACCCTTCCTTCCAGTTTTCAACGACAGTCAATAAGCAACCCATTACACCTGGGGTAGCGACGGCTCGATATGTCTCTACACCCGCTCACACACATTCAACTGTCCAGCCGTCTCAAGTACACACAGGACCGCTCGTGCTCGGCGCCGGGGGTCGTGAGCCCACCGTCCAGATACTGGAAATGTTTGAGCGAATGATGCAGGCCCGCATGGAGAGCTGTGAGCGGGTCACAAGGATGGTCAGAGAGGCGAACAAACCCGGAGGGGGCACGGGTGTTGTAGGAGGGGCTAATCTTGGGAGCGTTGGCGGTCCGGTCGGTGGGTTTGGTGGACCAATTGGGTTGCCTGTGGGGGTCGGGCCGCAGGGGATAGTCGGAGGCTATTCGCACGTCCAAGCTACGGCGCAGGAAGACGATTCAGAGATGATGTCCACGCAGACACCCGCGCAACAGGGATTTATGGGATGAATATGTTAATTAATAAAATATGCTATGCTTGTTTCTTTGGTAATAATTTTATGGCAGTGTGGCGTGACTACTGTACAGCAAATTCTAGCTCTACCAACACGACTCAGTCCAAGACTGCCATGTCTGTTCGATATGCCCCCATCCCAAACCCCCGCACAGACCCAGACGCTAACAATGAGCTCGACGCTGCCTTCGACGACTCCGATGTCTCCGATGACGACCTCGACCTCGACGAATCCCGTCCTCTGAATCCACAATCTTTCCACCCACCCAGTCACGATGTAGACCATACCAATACAGCGCTCACCTATGACTTCAACACCTCCTTCGCAGACTGGGATCACCCCCCACCCGGCTCACCGCCCCCAGCGACATCTCTCGCACTCCCAAACTCTATAGGAAACTCCAACGGAGCTATACCCACTTTCACACACACTCTGGCCCATCACGCTCCGACCAGTTGGTGGAAGCGTGGCACCGCTTTCTTGCCATCCCGCTATCTCCCACAGTTTGGTCAGCTCAGATCATCCGGGAGAGCTCGGGTAATGGGCGGAGGTACAGGCAATGACGGCGTGTTCACTAACGTTAGTGCGAAACCTTCAACTACTGGCACTCGCGTGCAGGATGGTGGGTCCCGTCATATCCTCATCCATGCTCTCTTGTCCTCACCTTTTCTTATCGCAGGCGACAGTATCTACATCCTTCCCGAAGAGTCCTCTTCAACAACGCCACCGTCTTATGCCGTCGCCCAGGCGGACGCACCACCACCATACCATACTTCGCTTGTTCTCCTCCCTCCGTCCATCTACGACGCCAGTGCCCTTTCTGGCCCACCAGTTCAAGGTTCGGTCATCGTCGACTCCTTGCCCACGGGCACCTTGTTTGCCTTTTTTTGGAACACACTCGTCAGCACTACCTTCCAGTTTGTTGGGTTCGTGTTGACTTGGGTTATGCATACGACACATGCTGGCAAATTCGGGAGTCGTGCAGGTCTTGGTATCACGCTGATCCAATGG
>JBBPTD010000695.1:0-18764 GCA_038093895.1 Boletus aff. mottiae
TGCCAATCAAGATCATGGCTATGACACATTGTTTAGCAGTAGCTTCCTGAGCCATCGGCAATCCGCTCACAGATCCCCAGTGGCCTCATCGCGGCTCTTTGGGTATAGACTTGATTGATATTTGCCAGCCGTCGCGCCAGTGCGTCGGGAGTGATCTCATACCCGTATTTGTACCTCCAATCAGCAGCCTCCTGCTGAGCACGAAATACTTGGGCTTTTGCATCAGCTAAGGATGTGTGTAAGAGATTGTGGGAAGCAGCTGTCATAAGCCGCACCGGTAAGGCCAGTCATAACACACCCAATCGTCGGGGTGATGCTAAAGAGATGGGTGACAGAGGTTGCATCAATGAGTTTATCCTGCTCTGATTGAGTTCCAGGTCTTCAGGTTAGTTGGGAACAACGTACGGGAACTTTCTTCTGTGTGATGACAACCGACGTATCCTTACCCCTCACCGAGATAGCTGTATGGCCGGAGCCAGAGATTGCCTTGAACGCATACTCTATTCACATTCACGTCAATCCTGGATGTCTGGATGCCACCGAATACATAGAAACATACCAACTTGATACAGCCGGCCTTCTGGAGAGAAAACGGTGAGATATCTGTCGTAGGATGTTCTTGACATTGTTGTACAGTAAAGAGCGGTTCAGACGCGACGCGCAAGTGCAATCTACTTGTCACACATCGTGACTACGTCGTCACACCGCGTGACCTGATCCCCAATGGCACTTCTATTCCGACTATCTGCGAGTCAGAATAATACTACTCTGGCTCGGACTGCTTGAAGGCAACTATGAAGGAATCTGTGTCTACACAGACTCCCAAAGTCATGTAAGTATATATGCATCACGTCTGAGATACTTACTGACGTCTCATCAGCAAGCAGCTCCAGTTCAGTCTCTTAAATGCGCAGGACACTGTAAAGTTAGCCGAGTTCCAGGTCACTCACCGCGACCTTTACACACCCACCGATCGACTTCCGGTCAAGGATGGTGTTCTGGACCGACGACTTGTAGGCTTCTGATGGTGCTCATGGAAACTGTCATTCATCTAATACGTCAGGGAACGACAGAGAAGAACGCTTTCTGTGAAACGTGCGGACTAAACTCTGTGGACTGTGTCGGGCACTATGCATACATCAAGCTGGTTGTTCCTGTTTTCCACATCGGCTATTTCAAGCATACGATTGCAATCTTGCAATGTATATGCAAAGTAGGTGCGGTGACGTCTTGTAACGATCCGTTGATCACGTCTCCCAGACCTGTGCACGCGTTTTGCTAGAGGAGCCTGATCGGCGTGCTTTTCTCAAGCGCTTTCGCAGACCAAATCTCGAAAATGTACATCGTCTGGCATTATGCAAAAGTGTTAACACCATGGCGCGAAAAGTTGTATATTGCCCGTACTGTTCCGCCACAAACGGCGCCGTCAAGAAAGTCGGCGCCCTGCGGATCATCCATGACAAATTCAGGGCAAAGAAGACAGTCGACGAGATGGAAAGGTGGAAACGTACATTTGCGCCTGCTGTGGAAGCGCAGAAAGAGCTTGGGATGTATCTCAATAAAGCTGTTCACGAAGATCTCAACCCTCTGAAAACCCTTGATCTCTTTAGGAGGATATCGGACGAGGTCAGTTACTATCACTTTGTGTTTCTACCTATACTCACAACCCATCCTTAGGATTGTGAATTACTTGGCCTCAAACCTAAGTTTGGTCGTCCGGAAGAGTATATCTGGCAATATATCTCTGTCCCCCCTGTCTGTATCCGTCCCTCAGTCGCGCAAGACGGTGCTTCAAATGAAGACGATCTTACCGTAAAACTTACGGAAATAGTATTTACCAATGCCCTCATAAAACAGGGTCTCTCGAAAGGTGCACCCACTGCACAGTTCATGGTGTGGATAATCCTCAGCGTGGTTGGTTTAGTTCTGATTTTACGATAACCAGGAACATTGGGAATTTCTGCAGCTTTCTGTTGCAATGTATATTAACTCGGAGCTTCCTGGAGTTCCTTCTCAGGCTGGCCAGAAACCCATGAGGGGTTTTGTACAACGACTGAAAGGGAAACAAGGTCGTTTTCGAGGTAACCTCTCAGGAAAGCGCGTTGATTTCTCGGGTCGCACCGTTATCTCGCCCGATCCTAACTTGCGTATTGACGAAGTCGCTGTTCCGGAACGAATCGCTAAAATCTTGACCTACCCTGAGCGTGTCACGCCCCACAACATAGAAGGCCTTCGGCAAGCGGTTCGGAATGGCTGTGACATTCACCCAGGTGCAAACTATGTCACAGCAGGTAGCAGCGGTTTCAAGAAGTACCTCAAATTTGGGAATCGGAATGCAATCGCAGACAGCCTGCGCGTCGGGGATACTGTAGAACGACATATTATCAACGGGGACATTGTTCTCTTCAACCGTCAGCCCAGTTTACACAAGGTAGAGTTATTGGATATTGTTCGGTCTGCTCACCTCACCCTTTTTTTAGCTCTCTATTATGTGTCATCGGGCGCGTATACGGCCGTGGAGATCATTCCGTCTCAATGAATGCGTCTGTGGACCCTACAACGCCGATTTCGATGGTGATGAGATGAACCTTCGTACGTGTTCCATTGCAAGGTTTCTATTCATCTGGTTTATCCAGTTAATAGACGTACCGCAAACGGAAGAAGCGCGGACAGAAGCACTGGAACTCATGAGCGTCAAGCACAATCTTGTGACCCCTCGAAATGGCGAACCTGTGATCGCAGCCATTCAAGACTTCATCACCGCCTCATATCTTATGACCAAGCGCGACATCTTCTTTGACCGCTGTCAATTCACTCAGATATGCTGTTACTTAGCGGACGCGGATTTGCAAATCGATATACCACCGCCCACAATTTGGAAACCCATCCGCCTTTGGACCGGAAAGCAAATTTTCAATGTCCTCATGCGCCCGAACAAAAAGTCACAGGTTTTCGTCAACGTCGAGTCGAAATGCAATAGGGTGGACGAACCGAGAGCGGACTGTTATGCCATGAAGCCACTCCCGGACCTCTCGCCCAATGACGGATGGCTTGTCGTCGTCAACAGTGAAATCATGTGTGGGGTCATGGACAAGGCGACTGTCGGAAGCGGGAAGAAGAAGTCAATATTCGGTGTGATATTGCGCGATTATGGTCCGCATGAAGCAGCAGCAGCTATGAATCGCGTTGCAAAACTATGTGCCCGATGGCTTGGTAGGTTTTGTTTATTGGTGGAGTGGACTCTAAACGTTGACACCCGTACCAGCCAACTTCGGGTTCTCCCTTGGGATCAATGATGTTATCCCAGGTCCCAAATTACGAGCCATGAAGGAGAAAAATGTGGAGGCGGCTTATGCTGAGTGCGTTGACCTTATCGCGAAGGCAAAAAAAGGATTGCTGGAGAATAAGCCAGGCTGTAACCAGGAGCAAACCCTCGAAGCACTTATATCCGCCGTTTTGTCCAAAGTCCGCGAGGAGGTTGGAAAAGTATGCATGGAGGAACTTAGTCGTCACAATGCTTCTCTTATTATGGCTACTTGCGGATCGAAAGGTGAGTGGAATGGAATATGTGGTGGGTACATTCCAATCTGATATTGAACACAGGTTCCGTTATTAACGTCTCGCAAATGGTTGCTTGTGTGGGACAGCAAATTATTTCCGGAAAACGTGTTCCGGACGGTTTCCAGGATCGCTCCCTCCCCCACTTCCCTAAGAAATCCAAGGAGCCACCCTCAAAGGGGTTCGTTCGGAACAGTTTTTACACTGGTCTTTTGCCTACGGAGTTTTTATTCCACGCTATCTCAGGACGCGAGGGGCTTGTGGACACCGCCGTCAAGACGGCCGAGACTGGGTATATGCAACGGCGTTTGATGAAAGCTTTGGAAGATCTTACCACGCAGTATGACCTCTCTGTCCGCAATTCCACTGGGGGGGTCGTGCAGTTCAGGTATGGAGACGATGGGCTTGATCCAGCATGCCTCGAAGGAGATGCGCAACCAATAGAATTCCAGAGATCTCTGAAACATGCATTGGTATGCGCACGTTTCAATCCTGCCGCACGAAGGACTAGTGCTAATTCAAGGAATATAGTCGGTCGGAGGGCGAGGGGGCCGTGCTCTGTTACCGTTTGAGATCCTGGAGGTCATGGATCGTGAACTGGCCACGCCAAAGTTTACCAACGAATGTACCTCCACCTACGTTGCTACGATCCGGGACTTCATTGCAGATGGTGTCGTCAACAATCTCGCAGACATTAGGAAGCGACACGGCATGTTCGAAGCGTTGCAACGCAATGATGAATGGGATGCCGACACTGATTTTTCCTTGGGAGCAACTAGTAATGCTGTCTTTTCTGAGCCCTCACCGTTCTTATACCGTCTTGCAGGGGCCGACAAGGCAATTGTGGACAACATGGTCAAAGTCACGGAATCGCAACTGCTCCACTTCCTACAACTTTGCTGGGTAAAGTATGTCAAAGCCAGAATTGAACCGGGTGTGTAGTTCGGAGTTTATTTTCCGAGTACAGCTGATGGGCTATAGGCTCAACCGTTGGTGCCGTCGGCGCGCAGTCTATTGGTGAGCCAGGGACGCAGATGACTCTGAAGACTTTCCACTTTGCTGGTGTCGCGTCTATGAACGTCACCCTAGGAGTGCCTCGTATCAAGGAAATCATAAACGCGGCCAAACTTATCAGCACCCCCATCATCAGCTGTAAACTGGTCACACGTGACAACGAGGCCTCGGCTCGCATTGTCAAAGGTCGACTAGAAAAGACACACCTCGGTGATGTAGTTCGCTTTTATCTAACTCCCCCACACGACACCCAATTCTCTATGCAGGTCGCCGCAGTTCTAGAAGAGGCGTGGGCGCCGGAGTACACATATATTGGAATCATTGTAGACATGGACGCCATCAAAAAATTGCAGGTCGGTAATTTGCCCGTGCCCATGTAGTAATGCAATGTGCCAACTCACGGAAATCTTGTAGTTGGAAATGACGTTGGACGACATCAAATGGGGGATTGTCAACGCCAAGAAGCTCAAGGTCAAGCAAGAGGTAAGCACCTCGACTATTAATGTTTGCACTTATCGGAATTAACTGCTGCGGGCCCCAGTCTATCACCGTCATTCCTCGCCGGAACCGACTGCGTCTCTACGTTGATGGACATGACAAATACTATCGACTGCGTGAGCTCAAGCGACTATTGCCGGAAGTGGTGGTCAAGGTAACTTCCTCCAAAAGTCGTGTGGACAGCCACTTAAATGACCCCACACTCAAGGGAGTTCCCTCCATCGAGCGTGCAATCATCAACATCAAGGAAAAAGACGATTTAAAGGGCAAGAAAGGAGATAAAGAATTGCTTGTTGAAGGGTATGGTCTTCAAAAGGTCATGACAACAGAAGGTACGTTGCATCACTTTCCACAACATCGGCGATCCCAATCCATTGTATGATTAGGCATCGTCGGTGAACACACGACGTCCAATCATGTCATTGAGACTGCCCAAGTTCTTGGTATTGAAGCTGCACGTCGGACGGTCATCAATGAAATCCAGTTCACTATGTCGAGTCACGGTATGAGTATTGACCCTCGACATGTCATGCTCCTCGGGGACGTCATGACTTACAAGGTAAGAGATCAATGCGAACTCCCCATGATCTCCTTGAAATTGTATTTCGTGTAGGGTGAGGTTCTGGGGATTACTCGATTTGGCGTGGCGAAGATGAAGGACAGCGTGATGATGCTCGCCTCGTTCGAGAAGACGACCGATCATTTATTCGATGCTGCTGCCTTTGGAAAGACGGACGACATATCAGGCGTTTCCGAAAGCATCATCATGGGGAATGCAGCCGCAAATTGTGGAACATCCATGTAAAGCGCATTTTTTTCCTATTGAACATACTCGACGCTGATGGGTGGTCTAGGCCTGCGTTGTACTTGCCCATACCCAATATCCCAAAACCGCGAAAATTGTTGTTCGAAGGGGCATTATAGCATTAGCTTTGTGACCATTAGATACTCGTCGAATTCCTCATACTCCCTCATAATCAACCTGAAGCAAATCAAAATCATCATGTACAATAGACGACTACTAGGATCTTCTGCATTTATACACAACTCGATATACCGATCCTGAGTGCCACGTCTTGGAGCCAGCACCCCGCGTTTGTCGTGAAGACATTGCACAACTACGGAAGGACGAGCTGGGACGTGTCCACAACTGCACCATCCGAGTCCATATGCCAGGGAAAGGCTGTGGTTCTATGGTATACAACTTACATAGACAGCAAATTGTCTCTAAAAGTATATTGTCCAGAGCCTTCTTGAGTTCAACGATTCTCGTCGCAAAAATCTATCAAGAAGCAACCTGGGGACAAAAATCAAAGTATAAAGACGTTAGACACTTGTCTCCAACTGATGCTGTTGTTTCCCCCCTGGCATCTCATCCGAGGTGCTTTGTAGACTTGCGACTTCATCTAATCCCTTCAGTCCAAGACCCGTCACGGCTGAGAGCCCGCCTGGCTCCGTGCCGTCTCGCTCATGTCTGCGTCGTGTTCGTTCGCGTCCACGATCTCCGTCGCGTGCCATGTTGCTTCCGCGTCCTCTCTGACCCCCTCGTTCTCCTCCCTGTGCGTCATCCTCAACCTGCCTGTCTGGTATTCTGTTTTCCACCTGCGTTCTGCCAAAGAACATACTTCCCGTCGTCCTTCCGTAGTTGTGCAACGTCTTCACGATAGCGACGAAGTAGAGTAACCCGAGGAAGAACAACGCGGAGATCGCTACCCTCGGTCCTATTGCAGCGGTGGGACTAAGAAGTGGGGGAGTAGTAGGGTCCTCGGAACTTCCATATCGCCAAACGAACGCGAGTATGGCAACAATGAAGAAGATCATAGACCTATTTCGTCATGTGCAGCAAAGAAACGTTGAAGTGTAGCAGTTGGGAAGGTTTGCGCAACGAGAGGTGAGATGATACACTTGTGAGCACGAGTCGTCGACGCACCAAGCAAGCCAGATAGCAGGCATGGCCAGCAGCACCCACACATTCCAGAAAATGAACGTTGTAGTCCTTGCTGCTTCCTACGATATGTGAAAAAAAGGCTAAGGGAGGGAAAAAAAGGGAAAACCCAGCCACGCTTACCTCGGCCCATCTTGTTGCCTTGTACATGCTCCGCATCGTCCCGAACCTAACAATATAGGTGCATCCGTATGATAAACTCATCAAGGCTGAGGTCAGCGAAAGGAGCGCTGCCGTTCTGATAACGGGATCATTCGCCATCACCTGAGTTTGGAACATCGAAATAATAGCTCTGTCATTAAGATGGTGAGAATTATCACAAAGTGCCGATGAAAAGGGAAAAAATGGATACCGACGAAAGCAACAAAGCAGAAACAAGATTCAACGTCTTCCATTCGCGTAACAGCGAGTCGATAAAAGCTTCCCAGGATTGCTTAAACCTGAGCAAGGCAGGAGATACGTTGGTAGACGTCCATTCGTCAGGGAAAGGCAGAGCGGAAGCAGGGTGGTAGTGGGCACCAGGGGGTATAGGGCTTGACCTGATGATTCGTTGTCGTTGTTGTTGTTGTCGGGTACTGGAATACGATTCGATCATACACTCTAGATCTGGTTTGCTCAGCTGAGCATTTTCGTATACCCTCGCAATACGCGAAAAATATAGGGAGGGGAGACGAAGAAGTAAGTGCAAGTAGACCTGTCTAGGAAAGGTATCCAGGATGAAATCCCGGGAACCTCCAAGGATGGAAATAAAACGATCCCCAGGACTACAACGTAAGGGAGGGATACAAAAGGGATTTTCCTCGCATGTCGGGTCGAACGGAAGGGTGTGCTCGATGTTGGGGCTGTAGAAAGTGAGACGACGGAAGTGGGTACGGATCCGGAAAGGATCGACAGGAACGAAGGGATCGTCCTGGCTACGGTGGAATGCGGACCAGCTGAAGAGACGAATGGGGGAGGTTGCCCTGGAATGGGGAGCAGAGGCGGTTGGAGGAGAATCATGGTCGGGCTTCTTTGGGGAGTTTGCAGCTCCTTCCAAGCGCACAATAGAAGAAGGTCGTGTAGGATCACTCGAACGGTTCATGCTTGTCAATGCGGAGTCAATGCCTCGGGGGGTCTGGAGGGCAGAATGATGAAGAAGGGGATGAACGTGCGCCTTTGTGCGAGGGCTGTGGTTTGGAGTTGGTCCGGAAGGATGGTTGCTTTCAAAGGAGACACGCTGCTGGGAGCTGCTTCCTGATCCCTCTGCAGTCAGTGGTCTGCCATCACCTCCGGGCAAAGCAGGGGAATGTCGTGTGGTCAGTAAGCCGTGCAGGGAAGGAGCTGAGGAGGAGGCGGGTAAAACCCCTCGTTCCCTGCGAATATTGGAGCGATACGGGCTGGGAGGTATCGCATTTCCCGATGTTGCGGCTAACTTATGACTGTCGCTTGACTTTGAAGCTACATGGGGAACGGTGAGCTCCCATGGGTATACCCGAGAGACGTGACATACCTTGGATTATCTGTCGTGGGCTTTCGGTTGGCTGCAGCGGATTGGAAGCTGATTCACGAGGGGAATCAGTGAAAGGAGGCAGATTGCTCATGTGTTAGTGGTCTGTCCAGCGCCAGATATAGTAAATCTAAGTCGTGGCGGTGGATGGAGATGCGTCCGAAGACGATGGTGTCAGTGCAACATGTTCAAATACAGCAAAGCTCCCTGGATGTGCCGTAACCTGCCAAGCTACCGTGGAGCACTGTTTTGTGAGGTGTTTCGGCGGCGAAGCCATCACACTGCCTTCCAAATGTGGCAGCCTTTGATCATCAAACAACATGGTCACAAATGACCGTCACATGTCACGTCACGTCCGGCAAGTGCCGAGGGTGCGTCAGTTGCAAGTTTCCAGCGGAGGGGCAAAAGACAAGTGCACAGAGTCGTCGAAAATCGAACACTTCTTCGCTTGGAACTTCCATCATCTACACGAATCACTCACGAAACACGGCGCTTTCTCTCTCGTATTTTTTTGTTGTTCTTTTTTCCGCAGACAATGCTACGTCGACAAGTGGACACACATCCATCTGGAGAGAAATTGGAAGGGGCTGCATACTCGGGTAGGCAGACTTGGATGGTGTGTGGCTGGCGGGGAGGCCAGGGAAGCGGGCAGGTGCCAGTTTGGCGGAGCAGCAAGGGTGTCGCGATTTGAGCCAAACAGAGGTAAACAAGTGCACTGCCACCCGTAAACAAAGGTGGCGACGTTGGACCAGGCAGAGTTTGTAGCAGCAACACAGCTCAGCTGGGTTTGGCTCTACCCTGGAGTCTCCACAACGTCTGACAATCAAGCTCCCCCCAATGACGACTGGCAATCTCCCCCTACGTCGCTCGGGTCGCAATCGGACAGGCTCCGTCCAAACTCAAAACAGTCCCCCTTCCACCACCTCAGAATACCACGGGAGCGAGCGCTCAGCGATCGACGACAATCCCTCTCCCACCTTACCTGACCATGTCATCAAGCAGGAGCAGTGGGGTCGTTCGTTGAGAGGCCGCAAAGTCAAGAAAAGCAACTACAAAGAGTCTGGCAGTGAAGATGACATACATGGTCATGGTCGACTCGACCTTCCGGAGGATCATCCCGTCAACGGAAAAGTGGAGCCGGACATGGACGACGAGGATGATGAAGACGATGAACAACCAAAGCGGTCATTGCGCTCTCGCAGCTCTCGCAGCTCACGCACTACCCGTCAATCCACTCGTTTCACACCCTCCGCTACAGGCCCTCTAAGGCGCATGACCCGAGCCAGAAGTCGTGCCATCGAGAAGAGCGATGAACAGTATGTTGATAACCCCTCTGACGAATCAGACGACGCGGATGGTTCCCTTGAGGACGCCCTACACACATCGTCGGACTTGGAGGCAGACGCCGACGCAGAGGGGGAACCCGACTTCGATGCTGAGGGAGAACCTGACCTTGAAGTTCAAGACGATGGTAGACCATATTCTCTCAGACAGAGGGCCAAAATCAACTACGCTATTCCACCTCCTATAGAGGAGACAAAACCCCCGCCAAAAAACAGACCCATCAACCGGAGTGGTGCACGTACCAGACGTGGACCAGGATGGAGTGCTACTGGAGCGGAGCTGAGCAGGTGGATGGGTATGCCAGTCGATGATTCTGTGGGTTGTCCGATACAGCAGCGTAATCAGGCAATACTCATAAGAGACCCCAGGACTCGGACGTTCCCACCCGCACACCTAGGAAGGGTTTGGGGACAACTGGAGGGTTGATGGGTGCAGGTGCCGTTGGCGCTGGTGGGGCCAGTGTACTTCCTGGAGAGCTGGCTGCAGTGGCAGGGACTCCATCCAACCTCGGCAAGATCGGTGATTCAGGTCAGTGGACCCTTCTTTACGATACCCGTTACTGTTACTCATAGAGCATCAGTTCTCGCCGATACTGATCCATTGGGAGTCAATCAAAATGTAACATTCGATGAGGTTGGCGGTTTAGATGAACGTAAGTCTGCCTGTTTGCCCCATATACGAGGATTTCTCCGACATGGTCATGGTGTGAAACAGACATACATTCGCTCAAGGAGATGACCGTCTTACCACTACTGTATCCTGAAGTATTCCAGCGCTTCAGTCTCACCCCTCCCCGCGGGGTGTTATTCCATGGCCCGCCCGGCACGGGAAAGACTCTGTTGGCGCGTGCTCTCGCAGCTAGCTGTCGCGCCAACGGCAAGGGCATCTGTGCGTCTCGAACGCTTCTGTTTTCATAAATCATCTCACATAGTCTTAACTAGCGTTCTTTATGCGAAAAGGCGCAGACTGTCTTTCGAAATGGGTCGGTGAAGCCGAACGCCAACTCCGGTTGCTGTTTGAGGAAGCCCGTAATTGTCAACCTAGTATTATCTTCTTCGACGAGATTGACGGCCTCGCACCTGTTCGATCGTCCAAGCAGGATCAGATTCATGCTTCAATTGTATCAACTCTCTTGGCACTCATGGATGGGATGGATGGCAGGGGTCAGGTGGTCGTCATCGGTGCTACCAATCGGCCGGATGCGATAGACCCAGCATTGAGAAGACCCGGAAGATTTGATCGGGAGTTTTATTTCCCTTTGCCTTCCCTCGAGGCAAGGGAGAAAATTCTTGGGATAATGACTAGGAAGTGGGAGGGGTGGACTGATGAACAGGGAAAGGAGAATATAAAGGGATTGGCTAAGCTTACCAAAGGATACGGAGGTGCTGATTTGAGGGTACGTGGTGACCCGATGCGAAATTTGTGCTGCTAAATATTTATGGTGACTTCTATTATCCCCTTAGGCATTATGCACTGAAGCAGCGCTGAACGCTATTCAAAGGCGGTATCCGCAGATTTATCAGTCTAATGACCGTCTGCTGCTCAAACCTGAGACGATCGGTGTCAGCTTTCGTGATTTCATGATTTCTGTTAAGAGTATGCATTCCTTACACATGCGCTGTTTCTGTTCCGATAACCTCCTTGTTAGAACTTGTGCCATCGTCTGCGCGTTCATCTTCTTCGGCAGCTTCACCACTTCCCAGTCAGTTGGAACCACTGTTGGCAGATACCCTCCAGATGGTTAGGGAGGCCATTAACAAAGTTATGCCCGCGAGTAAGAAGCGGACAGCGCTAGAAGAAGCTCAATGGGAGGATGACAGCGAGGAAAGTGCGCTCGAAAGGGAAATGATGATGCAATGTAAGGCCAAGCCTCAGCTCAACCTGTCATATCCTGATTGGATGATGCAGCGATGGAAACCCTCCGAGTATACCGTCCACGGCTCCTAGTGCATGGTCAGCCAGGGATGGGTCAAGGATACGTCGGTGCAGCTGCATTACATTATCTGGAAGGCTACCATATTCAAAATCTAGATCTCGGAACACTGATGGGAGACTCGACAAGAGTGAGTTTTCAAATCTTGGCCACGTAATCGTGATCTTATAGAAATTGCGCTTTAGACTGTCGAGGCAGCAATCGTACAATTGTTCGTTGAGGCCAAGAGACATCAACCGTCCGTGATCTATATCCCATCCCTCCTCAGCTGGTGCGCTGCAGTTCATGAGACGGCTCGTACTACCGTTCGTACAATGCTCGACACTCTAGCCCCAACAGACCCGGTGCTCCTGCTTGCCATCGTCGATGGATCATTCACTTCCCTCCCCCAAGATGTCCGCTCCTGGTTTGGGACAATCCGTGAAAATCGTCTTATCCTTCCCGTTCCAACCGACGAACAATGTGATGCCTTTTTTGCTAGCATCATTGCGGATGTTCGACGTCCCCCAAACCAATTCGCGGACGGTATCAAGAGAAAGCGTAGGGTTCTTGAAGAGCTTCAGATCGCACCACCACCTGAGCCAAGACAACCCACGGCTGCTGAACTGGCTACGCAGGAGGAAAACGACCAGAGGATCATTACTCTACTGAAATACCGCCTGGGGCCGATTCTGACAGAACTGAAACGCAAATTCAAGAGATTTACGAAGAAGGTGACGGTGAGTGCAATCTCACAAGTCATGGTCTTTACTTCTGCTGACGGAAACCTGGTTTCCCAGGAGGAATACCGATTTGAATTACCTGCTTCTGGGATCATGGAAGTGGAGATTGTTGCTACCGATGTCACTGTCGATGACCAACGTGGTGTTGCGGAGGTGGTTGAAGACGCCCCTGCCCAAGGTGTTCAAGTGGAGGCGATCAACGGCACTCATCCCGAATTCCAACATCCCGAGCCGCCAGCCTCCCAACTCCAAGCGCAAACTCAACTACAGGTCCAACCACCAATTCAGCCGCAACTACCTCCCTTGTATGACATGGATTTGGAACGCATGCATATGGATCTCTACAAGGGTAAATACCTAACCCCACAAGATTTCCTTGACGACATCCACAAGATCGTACACAACGCTGCTTCTCGCATGAGCGAAGATGGTGATAGGTTCCACAAAGCCCAGGCTATGTTGACGGCTGCGGAAGTCAGCATGCACGAGTTTGATCCTCATTTCAGGCTTGAGTGTCAGCGGATAGCAGAACGCGAACGGAAACGGAAGGATGAAAGGAAGAAGGCCAAGGAGAAGAATTGTGCATCAGAAGCAGCACAGAACGGGACGTACGCCCCAGGTACCAGACGGAGTGCCCGACACACGGGACAGCAGCCGGAGATGAGCATCACCGACCCCCTTCAACTTGAGAGGCGCCTCAAAAGGGCACGTACTGGCGACCGACCAAGTGGGTCACCAGAGTCTGGCGAAGAGAACAAGGCAGAAGATAGCGGGACGCCTGTGCAGCCGAAGAAGCGGCCAAGGACAATGCTCAGTGATGACGAACTCGATCTAATTGGTTCCGCAGCACCGCAGCGATCGAAAACGCCGATAGTCAGGTTTGTTGATGATGGCCGAGGAGATGAACTACCCGTGATTCCAGAACCAACCCAACCAACTACTCAGCCACCATCAGTCGGCGCACCATCCGACGCAATGGCAATCGATTCACCGGTGGCAAGGCGTTCAGGTTTCGACCCATTTCTTTTGAATCCGCTGCCACCAGAGCAAGATATGATGCGCTCTGCGACTCTCGCCCCGTTACTTAACGGCAGCACTTCTACCCCTGGTGGTTCGAACACTATATCGCCTACCACACCACAACAAAATGGTTATCCAGAGACTCCTGTTCCACTACACACAACACGCCAAGCTTCCGGGACTCCCACCCTACAACCACCTCCTGTTCCAGATGTGTTACCCGTTATCGCCCCTCCGCGCGAGCCTACAAGATCCCCTACCCCCCTTCCGGATTTTCACGTAAATGAAGGGCTTTTGCTCAACCTCCAGTCCCAGCTCAAGACGAGGACGAGCCAGCTGACTATTGAGCAGCTCGAACAGCTCCGAGCCATGTGTCTCAACAGCATATGGCATCATAGAACGGAATGGGATAGGGATAGTCTCGTGCAGGAGTTGTCGGACGTATTGAACGCGTTTCTGGAGGATTGTTCAGCTGGGATGGACGATGTTTCACCCGGATCGCCTGCAGACATCGCTTATTAGCTGCACCGCTTGTCCAAGGTGTCTGATAGATTATTCACTTTTATATGTTCTACAGATTTTTGTATCTTAGCGCGCGCGCGCGCTCCATTCTCACTACTGTGCTAATCCGCAATACATAATCCTGCAGGGGTGACCGTCCTACGATATTACGTTGCTGCACTCCCCGTTACTTCCCCCCTGGCATCATTTAAAAAATCCACCCACTAGTACTAGGGATATGGACTACCGTGATTCAAACTCCGTCACGCAGAATGGCATGTTACATTCAACACATTTGATTCGCAATGGTTCAAGAAGTTAAATACTGTCGACTATCAGAGACACTCACAGTTCTCCCCCAGACCCGGAGAATGACCATTTATTTCGGTACACCTCTGGAAGATGGATTTACATTGAGCAAGAACGTGAGTGGTTCTTTATCCCCAAACCACCCCTAATCCATGAGCTTTGTAGAAATGCGTATTCGATATACGTCCTTCGACGCATCGAAGGACGCAGACGCCCTAAAGCGAATCGCTGCAAGAGCAGCAGGCGCGAATCATTGTGTACAGATGGTTAAGAAGGCAGAAGGTATGTTGGACAATACCTGACAATGCCGTCTTTTCGACTCGGTAACATCTTTGGATAGGCTCTTTCAACAAAATCTTCTTCCTCATTTCGACAATGACACCACGTTGATTGCCAAGATCCCTTGTCCACTCGTAGCACCGCGTTGTCTCTGCACCGCCAGCGAAGTTGCGACCATGGACTATGCGAGGACTACCCTCGGCTTACCCGTTCCACGGGTCCTGAGCTGGAGCGCCGACGCGGACGCATCGGGGGTGGGGGATGGGTACATTATGATGGAACATGTGCCAGGTGTGCAGCTTCATGATCGGTTGAACAAGCCTGGATTCGAAAACCAGGACTTCGTGGATCAACTCGTCAGCTTGGAGTACCGATTTACTCGGTATCGTTTCTCTCAGATAGGGAGCTTGTATCACAAGGAGGACGTTTCATCCGAGTTGCAACAACGTCCACTTTATGCCGAGGGCATCGAAGGAGGCGGTTCGGATCGATTCCGCATTGGACCATGTATTGACTGGGATATCTCGAAGTCGTTTGGATGCTAGCCGTGGCCCTTGTCAGTCATGTTTCCGTGTTCGTCACACACCGTTAACATTTGTTATCCAGGGCCAGACACGCTGTCCTACATTAGGGCAATCGTGGACATCGAAAAACAATGGTTGTCTACATTTGCCGTGCCACGCAAACCCGGTGACCCATTTTATCGTCCCGACGTGGGGATGCACCCGATGCGCATTCTTGACGACTTTCTTGCTGTCATACCAAGCATTATTCCCCCCGGACATCCTCTGTGGCCCAGTGCTTTGGCACATCGATCTTCACGCATCCAACATCCTCATCCCTTGCGAGGGCTCGTCCGATATTATTGGCTTGATTGATTAGTAAGGTGTGAGTGTTCGGCCGCTCTTTCTACAAGCCACCTTTGCGAATGCGTTCGATATGATGGAGACGACCGAATTCGCATTCACCCAGGCATAGCTGTGCCAACACTTCCCGACGATCTCGAGAGTTTGTCGAAAAACGAAAAGCTCTATTTGAAAGAGCAACTGCGACTCGCCATGATGCGTAAATACTAAAAACTGCGCGTCATGACGCGTAACTAACTCCACTTTGTTTCTCAGGTTTACCCTCATATGAAGTACATCATATCACCGATACTCAGCGCTTCACGGACGTGGTACGAAGGGATGCACCGCTTACGGCAAGTGCTACTGGATCTGCAATATGCTTGGGAGGAGATCGCCCCTGGCACACCGTTCCCCATCGAATGGGACACAAATGAGATTGCGAAACATTGGGAGGCATATCCTAGGTCGAAGATATATGAAGAGCGTAGCAAGCAAGTGATTGAGAGGTCGCAACTCGAAGGGGACGGGTGAGTGGCTAATGAACAGTATGAGAAGGTGAGGGAACAGAATTTAGAAACTGGAACCCGAGGGTGGGGCCGTACCCGTTCCAGGACGGTGGTCGTGGTTTCTTTCATGAAAAGACAAGAGAGACCTCATCCCAAGGGGTTATGTATGGACCCAACAAATCGGCAGTGTACACATTTTGTTCATAATACAAATTTTACACGAGATGGCGTGACATACTCGAGAACGGCGGTGGCCCGTACGTTGCATCGCTATAGTGCAGGGGTGCCGGAACAATGTCAGCACTATTTTTCAATGCCTTTGCATGAACGTCTTCAACGCCTTTGCATGTCTTCGACCTTACTTAGCTGGAATTCTTGACTCGAATCCTGTGTCAACTCATTTTTCAGTTATTCTATATGCAGCATTTCCCCGTTGTACAGAACCAGTCATGTGGGGATACCATACCCAACTTCTTCGTGTTTTCACGTTTGCAGCCAGACATTTTCCAATCTGTTGATCAGGATCACTTGATGATGAAAAAGCATTTTGGTCTACTATTCAAGGAGTGGGTTCACAAACCAACTGCAAAGGTTTTTAGGTAGAAGATGATAATGTAGAACAAGATATTTAGTTATACGAGCAATTGGCTGTACTGTGTCTACCGATGTCGTCATAACTCCTAGTGAAGTTGATTCCGTCATCGTCATATCAACAATACCTTGCTCACTCACAATGGTGTTGAGAACCATGTTGTTCGGATATCGTTTCCCATTCAAGAAACTTGCAAACTATGCAGTTGCCAATGGGTGCACATGGTCACGAATAATTACCATTGAATGGGGAGATTCGTTGATCCAGAAGGCGGGGCTTGAGGGTAATGCAGAAACCCATTGCTTCCCGGATAGAAACTTCCGGCCATATATCATCATTGCCTTGGCTTCCAAAGACCCTATCTCTTTTCTACCATCAGAAGCACCTCATCCAGCAACCTACAAGCAACTTCGCAAACTCCTCACTGATGAGAAGCTTGTGAAACTTGGTGATCTTGGCTCATGGCATGATGTCAAATGGGAGTAGTTGGCACCTTGGGCGAGTCTCTCTTTTCACGATTTCACTGACATCCGACATCTGACTTTGTTGGTCTTCAAGATGCCCTGACTCTGACCATGCAAATTGGCATCTTACTAGTATCCGGCTGTGACTGAAACCATTGTTCTCCAAGTAGTTATTGTTATTTAAACGGCAAAGGAAGGGATATGCTGGTACTGATATGAGAGATGGTAAATGCAGAGAAGCACCCCTCTGATAAGGTATCATGGGAAGAACAACTCCTGGAGCCTTGCCAGAGAGGTTGTGGGTTATAATATTACTGTATTCTGATCATTTCCGCAGATTATATTACACCAGTGCTATGCAGCTTCCTGGCCATCCATATGCAAGGGATTTAACAGACGAACACTCCGTCATGCCATTCACAAGTTTCTTCATCTGGTATCAAGTCGACCAGGCAGGCACTTATGCATTGAAAGAAAGGGGTGACATATGATAACACTGCAAGTTTAGGCATTTTCATACAGAATTGAACAGGTGGCTAGAGAGACCTGATCAATGAAAGGTTGAGTATAAGACGATTCAGAACAAAGTTATCAGTTTGGTGTCAGTGAAATCAAAAAAGAGTGACTCGCCTAGCAGTCATCATCGACATTATACCAATCGCCAAGATCACCAGGTTCTACAAGCTTCTCCTTGGTGAGGAGTGAGCGAAGTTTCTTGTAGAATGCTGGATGAGGTGGTTCTGGTGGTAAAAAGGAGGGACGGTGCTTGGAAGCCAAGGCGAGGAGCACGTATATCCGTTCTCCATGATAGAAGTGAACAACATCTGCTTTACCCTTGAGCCCTGCCCTATGGATGAACTCCCTTGTCCATTTCATGGGAGTGGTTTTTGACCGTATCTGTTCCCATTGATTGGCAATGGCATTATCTGAGAGTTGCCTGAAGGTAAAAGGATATCCAAACCGCAGTCTCTTCACCATCGTGAGTGAGATACTAAGAGGTAGGACGTTGATAGAATGTCGCTAGGGATGTCCTGTGGGATCAGGTCACGCGGTGTGACGACGTAGTCACGATATGTGACAAGTAGATTGCACTTGCGCGTCGCGTCTGGACTCTGGGCTGCTCCAAGAACATCCTACGACAGATATCTCACCGTTTTCTCTCCAGAAGGACGGCTGTATCAAGTTAGTATGTTTCTATGTATTCGGTGGCATCCAGACATCCAGGATTGACGTGAATGTGAATAGAGTATGCGTTCAAGGCAATCTCTGGCTCCGGCCATACAGCTATCTCGGTGAGGGGTAAGGATACGTCGGTTGTCATCACACAGAAGAAAGTTCCCGTACGTTGTTCCCAACTAACCTGAAGACCTGGAACTCAATCAGAGCAGGATAAACTCGTTGATGCAACCTCTGTCACCTATCTCTTTAGCATCACCCCGACGATTGGGTGTGTTATGACTGGCCTAACCGGTGCGGCTCACGACAGCCGCTTCCCACAATCTCTTACACACATCCTTAGCTGATGCAAAAGCCCAAGTATTTCGTGCTCAGCAGGAGGCTGCTGACTGGAGGTACAAATACGGGTATGAGATCACCCCTGACGCACTGGCGCGACGGTTGGCAAATATCAATCAAGTCTATACCCAAAGAGCCGCGATGAGGCCACTGGGGATCTGTGAGCGGATTGCCGATGGCTCAGGAAGCTACTGCTAAACAATGTGTCATAGCCATGATCTTGATTGGCA